>SJYV01035606.1:325513-453923 GCA_006410875.1 Neotragus pygmaeus
GTCTGCACCTGCCCTGCTGGCTGAGCTGTGGCCGAGAGGCGGGCATCCCTTCGCCGGCGCGCCTGCGGGGTAATCAGAGTGGAGCAGCGGGGAAGGCTCCGGGACTGAGGTCGCTGGCTTGGGAAGCAGGCTGAAGACGACCTCTGACCTTGGCCAGGAAACTCCCTTCGGATTTCGCGACCCCACAACGTGCAGCCTTTGTGTTCCCCCGCAAAGAAAAATGATACCTTTTGCCTGTACCCATTGGCCCCACTTTTGTGGCTCTCCCCTAACACGATGAATTACCGATGCTCATTGGCACCCCTTCCTTGTCTCAAGAGAAGGAAGGCAGATTCTAATAAGTTTCCAGGTTGTGCTCCCGGTTGGAGATTCAGTGCCCAGGCTGGGGTGAGGAGACAAGTCAGGAGCAACCATTTGGGGGAAACCAAGCCGAGAATTTTCAGGGCTTTTAGATCCCTGGGTTGGCAAGAACCTGAGGTCCAGGGGCCCAGGGACAGCTCCTAGATTCTCTTACCCCTCCTTCAGTGAGATGACTGGCTTGCTAAGTGGGGTCAGAGTTTGAACCAAAGGAGAAGATATTTACCCAGGTTCCGTTTACAGGCCGGTGATGGAGCTGCTACAGGAGCAGCCTAAGGTCGGTCCCAGTTGCCTGCCTGAAGTCCAGCCTCTGAAACATTTGTTTGCATGCCTTTGAGTTTATAATGCACAAAGGACCGCCAGGACTGGGGGTAGAAGTGACCCAAGCCTCTTAAAGGGAGGGCTTGGGCAGCCTTGTGGGTGGACAGAGGTCTCTAGGGAAACTCACACCCATTTCCCTCTGAAGCAAAAAAGTAAATTCTATTAGTTCCAACCAACCAGGACTTTTCCTGTGCCAGACATCCTGCCATGAGGAAATTTTAGAGCAAGGACTCCCAGCATGCCGCCCTTCTGTAGGAATGCGAAGTTGGGCTTCCTTTCTTTCCTGATCTGTGCGGGAAGGAACTTATTACCTTTGGGGACAGATGCCTTTTGGTTAGAAAGAATTGAAAATAAATAAAACACTCTGGGAAAAGGTGAGTCTAACCCCCTACCCCCACCCCTCAGACTTGAACCTAGAAAAGAAGGGAGAGGGAAGGGTGAAAACACCTAAGCCAGTTCAAGCCCGGGTTGGGGATTGAAGGCTAGAGAAAGAGATCTTTGAGGACAGAGAACTGGAAAGCCTTTGAGATAGCAGAGCCCCACTTGGATTTGGCCTGCGGTTCAACAAGTTAAACAACTGCTTGTTCTGTGGGCTGGAGTGTCAAGACAGGCAGACGTCCTCATTGACAGAGAGCTTGCTGTGTTTGTCCAGCCTGAGAACTTTTCAATGACTGTTTGTCTTTCTAGTCCAAATTGAGGGTTGGGGCTGGGTGAATCGCCGTTTGGCTGCTCCACTGCTTTCAGCCTTGCCTGACAGATGCAGAGATTCCCCAGGATGGGTTTAAGTCTTTAAGATGGCCAGAGACTGGGTAGCTGTATCCACAAAGTGAATCTGATAAGGAATGCGAATATTTTGGGGGTGGGGTGGGTTATTTCTGAGCTTCTTGAGTAAGAAATGTGGACAGCCAGGACCAAATGATAGAAAAGATTTCCCCGCAATCTGATGAATTTTACATTAACTTTGAAAAACCAATAGCTACGGCTTCCAAATGGGTGAGGAGGTGCGAGCCATATGAGGTTTAGGGATTCCACATCACCTTGGACATAACAGGAGCTACGCACCTGCAAAAAAAACTCCCTCTCCTATCAGTTTCAACACTTACAACTCAATTTTTAACCTGCTCACCTCCCAAAGGACACCTGCCTTCCTTCTCGCTAAACTTAATTAATAAGTTTGAAGAAAATGATGGGGGCTTCTCAGATTTAAAAAATTTCAGTTTCTGGCACGAGACGTGTTCGAACATTGATGGAAAGGGTGCGTAACTCTATTTGCGAAGAGACCCACAAATAAGTTACAGATAAAAATCTAGTTGGAAAATGATGTTTTTTAAATATTTTTAATCACCCAGGATATATTATTTTGCTGTAAGGAGGGATAGTTCTCAGCAGAATTCTTTTACTTCCAAATTTGAAAATATTCAAAGAAACTCTGAAAAGCTCTTCAGACCAGCACTTTCTTTCACTCATACATTCAGTCCACNAAAACAAAAGCATTGCAGAGACATCAGGTCCAGAGCCTGTGGAGGTGTGCAGATGTTGAGAGGGCTCTTTGCCCAGACTCTGGGACACGAGGGGAAGAATGCAGAGACAGTGCAGACAGAGGGTAGATACCCTAAGCCCACACTGTGGGTCTGCTTCTCTCTTTGCTGCTCTGCACTCAATCAGTCCAAGTCAGGTCACCTGGGGACCCCTCAAGCTCCCACTATTCTTGTTCCCTATCCTTGGAACCTAAAGCTGCAGCAGAGCAATTGTTCATATTTCCTGCTCCTTCAAAGACAATCTCAGCTAAAAATAGACCCATTGTGTGTTTCTTCCCACTAGCAGCTATCAGCAAGCCCTTTCTGCCATTAGTAGAAAGAAGAGGGGCTTGAGGGAGAGAGACATTTTTATAATTTCTTGTTTTCTTCAGCATCTTGGCAATTGGAGTTCAGAAGGTCGTAGACCCCAAAGTGCATGTGAACGTCCCGCTTCCCCATCCATATGTGCAGTCCTTCATTTCATATTGTGCCCAGGAAAAAGAGAGAAACTTTTACCCAGTCCAGCTTTCCCCAGACATTTTCATGTGATTTTAAAGGTGTTTTACAAAAAGGAGGATGTTCCAGCCTCCCTACCCCCATGTGTGCTGACTAAATGATTTGTAAAGAAGTTTCCCCAAGCTGTAACCCATGCTGTTATTATAGTTGCTACAAAATGTTGTCTCTTATATTGATTTTTATTTGTTTACCGAAGGTCCCCACATGTTTGTTTATATTGCTAATTTATGGGAAAATGTAATGATTGTAATGAATGTGAATTATACAGACAGGCAAATGTTTTGTGATCATAATTTACTCATGGAAGAAAGCCTGGCTGAAACCTTAGACTATTTGGTACCCTCTCTACCCACACTGTTAGTGATTTATCATCTGTCCCCTTAGCATCCTTAAATTATGAACTAACTTGAAAGGAAAAAAGTTGTTATGTATTTTATGGAAAGTGATTGTTGAATGAAAATATAGTTGAAACCTGTGGTTTAATCTGCTGTAAATATGTAAAAATGAGTTAAACCCGTGATTCCTTTTCCCTCCAAAGATTTTTGTGTACATGGAGATACATTTCCCTATTTTCTTTGGAAATAAACGATGTGATGTTCCCCTTTCCCTTTGAAATTCGAGTGTCCTGTTATTTCTTCATTGTCTTGGGAGAGATTGGGGGCCCGCCCAGCAGCAGCCCTCCTTTTCCCTGCCATCCCTCACGACTTCCAGATACATCTCCAAAGTCTAGTCGTTCAGAGCAGCAAAAACAGAAGGACCCACCAAAGCAGCCTTTCTTAAAGAAGACTTCTCTCGCCCCCAATTTCACCCCAGTAACATTGGCACTCATTAACTGGTTTCCATCGAGGAAGGGGAAAAGGTAGGCCGATGCTTTCAGCGTGTTCCTGGCAGGGGCTGTCTTGCAATTGTGCCACAACTTCTCAAAAAACCACCTCTAACTTCCTAGAGAGATGACTGGTACCTGGCAGGAATAAAACAAAGAAAAAGAGAGGGCAGGCTTAGGGAAGACTAGCCATGATGGGGCTTCCCTGGTGGCTCAGACGGTAAAGAGTCCTCCTGCAATGCAGGAGAAGTGGGTTCTATCCCTTGGTTGAGAAGATCCCCTGGACGATGGCATGGTAACCCAATCGAGTATTCTTGCTTGGGAAGTCCCATGAACAGAGGAGCCTGGAGGGCTACAGTCCACGGGGGTCGCGAAGTTGGACACGATCGAGTGACTAAGCAGCACAGCACAGAACATAAACCCTCGTGAGGGTACTTCGAGTGCAGTTGCCCACAGGAGTCTTCCCAGCGGACGTCATTCCCCTCTGACAGTAGCCGGTGCTCAGACCATTCACCTCCTCGAAGATCGTGTGGCTACAGACCACAGGACTCTTCTCTGATCCCCGATTGGGAGGTTGGGATTCACTGAGTTTTAGCATCTGATGGAGAAGCTCCTATGCCGTCCGGCCACTGGATAAATTATTTCAGATATATGAGTACCACCTGAACCACCAGAGCCTTCTTCCTCCCTCCCCTGCGGTCACTGAACCTCTGGTCACCCGCGTGCCTTGCTCCTTCCCTCCTAATGCGCAGGCACAGCATCCGCTGGACCCCTTCCTAATGAAAGAGAATTGGGTTTTGCGGGCCTGGCTGGGGCTTGAGATGAGCTGAATGAGTGGGAAGACAACGGCTCTTGGGGTCTGGCTGTTCCCTTCGAGAACACCTTGGGAGAACCAACTCGTAGGGCTAGGGTGGCAGGCCTGTAGAGAAGGTTGCGGGAGGGACCCCGGCGCGCAAAGGTGCCAGGGCGACACGCGAGTGTGAAAAAGCCCCGAGGGAACGGCGCCTGGAAGAGCCGCGACACGTCGCAGTCAGTGGGCGTCGCGGGGGAAGAGGTTCCTGGACTTTAGTCCTGGGGTGAGCGCCCCCTCCCGTCCTTCTCGCGGAAAGGTCCCCCATCTCCGGCTCTGGGCCGAGGTAGAGCCTCTCCAGCTGTTTGGATCTCTGCGCCCTGCCCCTGTGGGAGAGGGCACTCAGTAAAGCCGGTTCACCGACGGAATCCTTGTTGGGGGAGCAAGTGAGTATGAGAAAAGCCCGGGGCACCCTGGGCCTGGTCCCCTGCCTGGATTCCCCACGGCCGCCAGAGGAGACCACGGACCCTCCAGCTGCACCTGCCTAATCCCGCCCCGGGACCACGCTGTGCCGCGGGGTCGCCGGGGGCGTCGTAGCCCAGCCTTCCCTGGGAGCCGAGAGATGTGCGGGGGGCAGCTGCCCTTGCCCCCATCTCCCCCACCCCGCCAATCGGGTCTCAGGCGGAAGACCCGAGATTGAACCTGCAANCGGACCACGCTGTGCCGCGGGGTCGCCGGGGCGTCGTAGCCCAGCCTTCCCTGGGAGCCGAGAGATGTGCGGGGGGCAGCTGCCCTTGCCCCCATCTCCCCCACCCCGCCAATCGGGTCTCAGGCGGAAGACCCGAGATTGAACCTGCCAGGTTCCGAGAGGGAAGGAGAGGACAAGGGCAAGTGCGCTGGGGCACCTGCGTGCCGCTGCCCCTAAGAGTGCTCGGGTTTCCTTGGGAGAAAAGTTATTTTTGTCAGAAAAGTTGAATGGTGTGACTTTTGGCAGAGGGGTGGTCACTGGTGCCCGAGTGCCCCTGGCTAGTTCACCCTAAAGAAAATCTTGAGGCAAGTTGCCCACCTCCTATCCCACAATGGTAGCCTGGAGAGAAGATTGGGGACGCCTTAGCCTCTTCCCTACTTCCAATTGCGAGCACCAACTGGAAAGTGTGGGTAAGAGGGGAAGACTGGCTAGGCTTGTCCACCGTGGCCCTGTGCTTCAGTTTCCTTGTCTGCTGAAAGAGAACTTCCAAGAATTGTCTTCACAAGTTTGCCTGGAGCAGTAAATAGATTAATCCTTGAAACCATTTAGAGCATAGGTGTCAAGTGCTTGTTGTTATTAGGACCACTTACAAGACTCCATCTTTCAGACACATCACTTAGCTCCTCCTTGAATCAGGTCTCCAGATCCTCCTAGAAAGCGAGGCACTTGCAAAGGTCTCAAGCTCCAGAGCAGGGTGTGTCTTTCCAGGCAGCACCTAGGCTAGCTGAGGGTCCTAAAACAGCTTGAGTGTCGGTACTCTGAGAGTTCTAGGTGCTAGTGCAGTGGGGGAGGGAGGAGAGCACGGAGGCAGAGACACCATTTANATCACATCATCATGATTATCTGAGTCATGAAGATCTTTTTTGTACAGTTCTTCCGTGTATTCTTGCCACATCTTATTTTAGTATTGTTATATTTTTAATAAGCCAGTGTAAATACATTATTATTAGCTAAAGCCCATGCTTTATTCACATATCCTCACTTTTTCTATAACATTCTTCCTCTGATCGAGGAACTCACTTCACATATAGTCATCATGTACCCTTTGACTTTTCTGGGTCATGACACTGTCTCAGACTTTCCTTGTTTGTGATGAATGTGACAGTTTTGAGGAGTGCTGGTCTTTAGAATATCCCTCAACTGGAACTTATCTGATGTGTTTTTCATGATTAGACTGGGATTGTAGCTTTTGCAAAGGAGGAGCACAGAGTTTAAATGCCATTTTAGTAACATCACATCAAAGGCCCATGCTGTCAATGTTATTGATCCATCAGTGCTGGTGTTGACCTTGGTTGTTTGACTGAGTGTGTCCAGGTGTCTCTGTTGTGAGGTTACCTGCACCAACTACCAACACCCCCTTTCACAGGGTGCTTTTAGGGAGGAGGTTGTGCTTCGCCCACACCTTGATAACCTTCCATTCTAATTTTTTGATTCTGGCTTCATGAAATGGTTGATGCCACTCCTGTCTTTTCTGTTGTCTGTAGTGGTTTTGTGTAAGATATTTTTTTCCTTAAATGATTTCCAGCATGGCTTCTGAAACTTTCAGTTTCTTTGCTAGATATAGAAGTATTCAGATTTTCTGTTACTTGTATCAGGTTTGGTAAGGTGTATTTTCAAAGATTTTTCTGAGAATCTTTCTAAATTTTCTTATTTTTGACGTACTGCTTTTATGATAAGTTTTCATCTTTTTTGGTAACAGCTTTTTCCCACACACCTACAGTTCACCCATTTAAAGTGTAAAATTCAGTGCTTTGAGGGGATATACTCACAGAATTGTATAATCACAAATTTGGAACATTTTTGTTGTCTCAAAAAGAAACTCGTACCCTTTAGGAGTCACCCCTCATTTTCCCCTTCCTTCATCCCATGGCAGCTAACAATCTGTGGTCTGACTCTGTAGATTTGCTTATTCTGGGCGTTTCGTACAATATATGATTGTGATTGGTTTCTTTCACTTAATAATATTTTCAAGGTTCCCACATATATCAATATTTCATTCTTTTCTGTGCCAAATAATATTCCATTGTATGTATATATCATATTTATCCATATTAGCTGACAGACACTTGGGTTGTTCTACCTTTTCACTTATGAATAATGCTGCTATGAACTTGTGTGTGTACTTGTGTGGATTTTTGTGTGGACTTGTTTTCCTTCCTTCTGATAATACATCTAGGAGTAGAGTTGCTGGGTCATATGGTTTCTCTGCCTTTAACATTTTGAGAAACTACCAGATAGTTTGCAGAATGGCAACAGTTCTTTACATTCCTGCCAACAGTGCATGAGAGTCCACTTTCTCCAACTTGTCGCCAGTTCCTGATGTCTGTCTTGATCCTGGCCATCCTGCTAGATGTGAAGCAGTGTCTCATTGTGGTTTTGATATGAATGTTTATAACAACGCTGTTGAGCATACTTTCATGTGCTTGTTGACACTGGGCTTCCCTGGTGGTGCAGTGGTGGAAGAATCCGCCTGTCAATGCAGGGGACTGGCATCGATCCCTGGGTCAGGAAAATTCCCCTCTATGATAACCCACTCCGGTAGTCTTGCCTGGAGAATCCCATGGACAGAGGAGCCTTGTGGGCTACAGTCCATGGTGTCACAAGAGTCTGACACAATTGAGTGACACAGTTGACAGTTTGTATATTTTTGGAGAATTGTCAGGTCCTTTGCCTATTTTTTAATTGAATTATTTGTCTTTTTATTATTGAGTTTATATATTCTAGATACCAGTTCTTACCAGACATAGGATTTGCAGCATTTTCTCCCATTTACTTTTTACTTTCTTAATGGGATCTTTGGAAGCATAAAAGTCTTTCATTTTAATAAAGTTCAGTTTTTCAATTTTTTTCTTTAGTTGCTTATGCTTTTGGTGTCATATCTAACCCAAGTCACAAAGATTTGCCTTGTTTATTTTTGTTTGTTTGTTTTGTCTTACAGATTTTTAAATGTATATGGTCAATTTTGAGTTAATTTTTTAATGCTGTGAGATAGGGTGTTATATCAGAGGTCCCCAAGACCACCCTTAGCCTAGATTTGCTAGACTAAGCTACATAGAACTAAGTAGCTGTTCTGTTCAAGGTTATGATTTATTATAGAGAAATGACATAGATTAAAATCAGCAAAGGGAAAAGATACTGGATTAAGTCCAGGAGAAGCCAGGTGCAAATTCCAGATGTCCCCCTCCTTATTGGAGCTGCAGGGAATGTGTTTATTTCTCCTGGCAGTGGTGGGTGAGCACAGATGCAGAGTGTTGCCAACCAGGGAAGTTCACCTGAACCTTGGTGTCCAGGGTTTTTATTGAGTGTCAGTAATGTTGGCGTGTTCAGGAAGCAACAGTTAGAACTGGACATGGAACAACAGACTGGTTCCAAGTATGAAAAGGAGTACGTCAANGGGTTCCTCTCCGTCGAGGTTCGCGGGCTTCTCTTGGCGCAGCAGAGGCTCTGGGTACGTGGCCTGCAGCAGTCGCATCTCACAGGCTCCAGAGCTCAGGCCTACCAGACGTGGGGCACGGGCTTAGCTGCCCCTCTGCCCGTGGGAGCGTCCCAGGCCAGGGGTCAGAGCCGCGGCCCCCACTGGCAGGCGGGCTTCAGCCGCTGGGCCAGCAGGGAAGCCGCTTCTGTTCTCGGGCAGCAGCTTCTGTCCCGCCCCTGACTTCCGCGCAGTGTCGTTGATTTACGACCTTGTGTTGAGCTTGTCTGGGCATGCAGTTCAGCCAAGGACCCGAGAAGATGCTCCGTGGAGCTCCTTCCTCTTCCGTCGTCTGCCCTGTGCCCCCCTCAGCCCGACTTGGGCCCTTTGAGTCCTGATGTCTTGCTCTGACACAGAGACCCCTGCACCCTGTGTAGGCTCCACCCCCACCCCGCCGCCACTGCAGCCTGGAAACCGCCTCCCAACAGCTGGCTGGGGCATCACACGCTACCTCCCTTTCCCTTTCCTCAGCGGCGGCCACTCATCGCCCAGTGGCCAGGACCTTGAGAATCGTTGTTTCCTGCATCTTACTCAGATTTTTATTTGCTTCACTCAGGAGGGTGAATCTAATCCTTGTTGGCCCGTCTTGGCTGAAAGTAGAATTCCTCCCTTCATTTCCTTTTGATTAAAGTGGGTTTTCTGCCCTCCACCCACTGATCACCGCGGCAGCTCCCGTCCTGGGTCTCTGCTCTTGCCTTCCTCTTAGTCTGGACTCCATTTACGCTTTTCCTTTCTTCTCACCTCTCTTTCTTACTTCTCTCCCCTGGCAGTAGCCACGCGCTCCGCGAAACACACTCCCAGAAGGACAGAGCGGACCGCGGAGGGCACTTCACTGCAGCGGCCGCCCGGGCAGCGCCTCCTCTCAGCCGAGGACCCACCAGCATTTGTGACACCTTACACACCCTAAGTGTGCGNGAATCGAGTTTATTTCTGGGCAAAACTGAGCAGGAGAAACCCGATCGTCTTAATGTCACTCCCATGACTTGTTAAGACACTAACACTGCAGCCGGCCCAGATGTTGATTTATTTTTTTTACCATAATTCTGCGGTTACTTTGAATCCAGATGGTGGCCTTTTCATGGCCCAGGTGTGCAGGGCGGGAATGTGCAAGTGGGGGGTAAAAGAGAGCAACCCAGGACAGAGCAGTTTGGGGCAAAAGTCACACAAAGGCACATTCTTTCCAGGAAGGCATCAGAACCTTTTTTAAAAAAATAATCATAGGTGTTTAAAATGCTGAATCCTCATTTAAATGCTGAATCACTTTTCATGCTGAATTCTCATTCTTGTTCTGAGAAAATTAATAACAATTTTGTCACCAAGTGACTGAGAATCCCACAATAACATGTTCTACTTGTCACCAACTTCCTGTCTGGGCATCAGGACAGCATTGCATTTTTAGCCAAATATCTTAAATGAGGAAAATGCCTGAGAGTTTTCTAGGAACATTACCAAGTCCAGACCCCAAAATCATTTAAGAAAAAGAGAACCTCATTAGACAATAAAGAAAGTTCTTGGCGTTTGCCTCTGAATCTTCCAGTGGTTTTGCAAATATCCAAAACAGCTGTGTAAGAGAGAGAGAGAGAGAGAGAGAGAGAGAGAAAGAGAGAGGAAGAAAAAAAATTACTTCAGGATGTAAGTTGATAAAATATAAATAGGACCTGGGAGATGAACTTGTATCCTGTCTTGCATTTTTGGCTTCTTTAGATCCAATTTAGACTCTGTGTGAGCCAACATGCAGGGCAAAAATATTCATCAATTCAAAACAAGTCAAGCAGGCTCTGCATGCTTTTGAACCTCAATAATAAATGGGCAGGCTTGAGAAATGTCTGCAGAGAAAAGAAACCCAAATTGGGTAAATTTCTATGGTTTTGTCTGTGCCATGTGATTGTAGAACAATGGGAAGAAGAAAGGGAGAAACCCCAAACACAATATTATCAGATGATTTATACAGAAAATCAGAAGGATAACCAGTTTTCTCTTGTCTGCAACTGATGACTGGCCCATGAAATATCATATTAGCCAGATGAGGATAATGTTCTTTGCCAGAACTGGGGAGAAACTGCAGACAGCTCAAAGTCTTTGGTTTATGCCACAGCAAGGTCTTGCTCAGGGTTTAATGGAGGCATCTAGCTTTTGTGAACTCAAGGATGTATTCATTAAGTGTTATAAAAAACTACACCCAGTATATTAGTGAAAAATGTTTTGCCTGAAATGTGCATATTCTGAGTCACACACACACAAAAAGCATATCACCCCAAAAGATTTGCTTATTTCCTCTGAGAGAAGGGAGAACAATTTCCTGATGCACATATGCAATTCTCAAACACATTGCAGCCACTTTCACCTGAGAAAATGTGTTTCAAACCTGTCACTACAAATTTCCTCTACATTTTCTGGCACTGCATTTAGTAAGCAAGGAATCCATAGTCAAATGCTTTGTATCATTCAAAGAACCTGCCAAGTTTCTTACACACACATACACAAACTGTTATAGACAAACAGAACTTCCTCGAAATGTGAAATATCATTTCATTGTATAAAGGTAAAAAAAATAAAGGAGCAGTAATCCAACTTCCGGATACTGTTCTGAATTATTTCACCAGACCCTTTTAAAAGGGGATTAGCAGGGCTTTGGGAGCAAAATCCTTCTGTTTTATTCAATCTCTGATTTTATGTTATAATTATGTGTTGTAAAGGATCTGGAATTAGTATGCAGGCCCCGTCAGGACGTGATGCAGGCGCTATTCTAATGGTTCAGCTTTTTAATTAAGAAAAGAGGTAAGAGAATCGAATCATAAAAAACACTTTTGTGAGAGCTGAGAACATTGCAGCGACTGCATGAATAAAGCCTTTATACCTTCCTCTGACAGGTCAGCTACCAAGGCGCTGACTTACGACCTTTTCAGGGTCAGACAATAGTTAACAGCTTTCTCACCTTGTCCCCACCAAACCTATTCTTCTAGCACAGATCTTAGGGAAATTGCCTTTAGTAGCTAGACTTCTGAAAAAGATACTGCAATTAGAATAGATACATATCCATATCTCAGGGCCCAACCACTTATCTCTTGTTTTCTGCATCCCTTTTCATGGGTGGGGGAGGGGGGAGTTTGGGAGGCACAAATATAGTAGTATATGAGGGTGGGGAGAGAATCTGCCCTAAAATATCCACACAAGGGGCAGCAGGACCAAGGCCAAGGTGGATACCGCTCCCCTCCCCTCCATCTCTGGGAAAATAAAACAAGGAAAGTGCAGGAAAAGCAAGGTAAGGCTTCCAACCAGTTCTGGATGTCTTGGAAGTGGGCTCTCCTTTGAAGAAGTGATTTGGCCTGAACACTCTGGCCTTCCTCAATTCAGTTCAGTTCAGTTCAGTCACTTGGCCTGGCGCAGTCCAAATTGGTGGGTGTGTCTTAGTCCTTCCTAAATTCCTTCAGCTCTCTAGTCACTTCCAAAGAATCCTACCTTGGAGTAAGACTGTTCTTGCCGATGACACCCCTGGCTGTCCCACCAAAGTCACACTGAAGGCCCTTCAGCCTTAAGGCACCTCACCATTGGGCCTGAAGCTGTCAATCCTCCACGATTCGATTCTTCCATCCCAGGTTTTGCCAAAACTGGGGGCCCAGATCTGGACTCCTAGGGACTTCCTCACTCTGTCTTCCATGGGCCCCTGTAAAACTTCTATCCATCACCTTTTCTTCCAGAACCCAGACAGTATGATTGGGAGACCTGGTCCAAGGCCAGAAACTCAGGCTCTGCCCTTCCTGAGGAGGCCAGGGCGTGCCTGGGCCCAGCTGAGAACAATGCCAGTATTAGGATATCAGCCGCCCTCGCAATGATCACGCGTTCAACGATTTTGTTTTCACGGCTGAGGGGGCTTTTTTCCAATGTAAATCAAGCGCTTTAGTTATTAAGGCCGAACACTAATCTCCAACAACCTTGACATAATGTGGCCGGGCGCGCCGGCCCACTTCGCACCTGCAGTCTGAATAGGGCGCCTTGTCAATGGGGGACACGCTTGTTGCCCCGGCTTGCAAAAGAGGGGAGTGAATAAGTCAAGCTTTGTGAATGTCCATGCGCGCTCACCCTCCCGCCTTTGATCACGGAAAATGTCTTCTAATTTGTCCTTTTTCATTGTAACAACGTTTTCAAGGCCCTTTCTATTTTTCCAAACCACATTTTTATAAAGAACATAAATCGCCCCCCGAAAACAAAAGGGGCGCGTCCCGGCCAACTGGAGCCATCACGCTTCAGTGTTTCGCGGTTCTAGAAAGTTTGTTGCGTCTAGAAGCTACCCTCACTGCAAACGAAGCGCTGGAAGGCCCCATTCATCTAGAGCTCCAGATCTGGGCTTCTGGAAGGAGAGTGGCTATGGGTTACACGAAGGGAATGTATAGGGGACTCCCTTTGGGGGAGGGGAGACGCACCAGCCTGTGGCAGGCGATACCACAGGCCAAGGGGCTAAAATTCAAACGGTCAGGACCCAGGGGTCAGTTGTATCCCTTGGGGATGTTATGCCACTTCCTGGCCGCTCCTGAACTCAGCAGGCAATTCCCGGAAGTGGGAATGGGTGATCCACTTTTTCCTATGCAAAACCGATTCGCTCGCTCTCTCCAAAGCTTTCCGCAATCGTTTTTCTTCTCTCCTATCCTGACTTCAGCAATCGGCAGTGGTCTCGCGTTCCCAACAGACCCTGGGAAGTTGGAGTGTGTCAGGAGAGACTTCCTGCCCGCAGACATTCCCCCAGGTCTTCGGTGGGAATCCAGAGCATTTTAGGAAATCTACTTCCTCATAAAAACCCTACAAGAAAACAGAGAATTAGTGCTATCTTATCCTGGGCCATGAAGCAATCTCTTTGCTGAACGTGGCTTTTATTCGGGTTTGCAATTCAGTAAGTCTCTCTCCGGGAATACACAGGCATTAATGACGTTGATGTCTCATTTGATGGGATATTAATTATCAAGTTGCAAATCAATGAGCAATCTCTGCCCCTCCTCCCCCACCTTCTTTCCCAACACTGATTTATATTTCCAAACGTTTTGGGGGACCCTTTGCCAGGGACGCTTTTTTCCTAGAGTTTTAACTTCCCCCTCTCCTAGAAGATCCAATAATTTTTCTAAGACAGAGGCAAGCCAAGACTTCTCTTTCCTCTAGTTAGCTATTACTTTAGCGCAGGCTCCGCGGAGTAAGAAAACTAACATCATCCACTAATATAGTTTAAAACACTTTGATGTCTTGCCAAGAAACACACTTCCTTCAAGAGAGAAGTCAACATTTGTTTTTCACATTAAATGGCGTTTAGTCGCCAGTGGAAAAAAAAATAATTCTAAGGACCACTTTTTAATTCGATGGATAACAACCGCAGGGGTCTAAAAGAAAATAACGACGATAGCTATAGACACAAATAACTAAATTACCAAAACGTTAGTATATCTCCCGGCTTCATTAATATGTAACAGACTCCCCAGTTAATCTCCAAAAGCTAGTGTTCCCCCTGTAAAATAGCACTCTGGGACGAATTGTACATGAGATCAATCACTGCTAATGCAGGAAGGTTTACTGCAGGAAAGAAAAAAAGCTATTTACACCTTCAAATAGAAGCTTTTCAGATTTAAGAGTAAGAGCCATACATCACCCAGAATAAATGATTATGAATTGGTAAACGCGCCCTCCAGCGATTAGCTATTCGAAGCTATTTATCATTTCTTGGGTAGGGATGGTGGTGGAGTTCCTCCCCACCCCGCTTCTTCTCTTTTGCCTTCTTTTTAAAATCATCTGACTGTTTGGAAAGAAAAGCTTGACAAGCAGAGTAGAAGGAGGGAAAAAAAAATAATGCCACAGGAAAGTTTGTTTTTGCATATACTCGAAGTCATCAAAACATGGCTGTGCAGATAGAAACGAGGTCATGGATGGAGCGCTTAACAGGAAACAATGCAGCCCTTTCATTGTTTCATTTGTTATTAGAAGAGTGTTTGCCCATTGCAGTTGACACATCAGCAGGTATTTTTTTCCCTCTGCCCCTTCTCTTTATTGATCCCCTCCCTGATTATATTTCCCCCCTTCATCTATTCCCTGAATTCAGAGTTCATCCTCAGTGCAATTCATTCTTAAATTATTTATTTGTTTAGGAACTTTCTGTGTGTATGCCACCGGTGGGAGCTGCCTGTCTGCTCTGGCTCAGATGTGAGTGGCAATGTGCTTGCTCAAGACCATCACCCGAAAGCCCACTGAGTCACAGTTGTCCGGGGAAACTGTGCTCGTGTCAAAGCATGGGCTTAGGGGCTCCTGGGGGCCCTGCTTGCTGTTTGCAACACGAAAGCATATGCCGCCCCTAAACATTTCAAGAGAGACAAAGGCTGGAACCGAGGACTGACTTAACCCTGGTGAAAACTAACCCACAGCCCACCTCCTTGGCCCTGTCCAGCTCTGGAGCCAAAGAGGGGTACCAAGACCTGGCTAGGGCCAGAGACTAACAGACTTAGGCCTCAGCCTTGGCTGCACTTGGGATCGCTGGTGGGGGCTATTTCTGGCGCTAAAGTGAGAATTCACTCCAAAGCCGGGTGGAAGGGCGACCCAGGGCACTGAAAGGGTAGGGTAGGGGGATAATTGCTGGCCTGTCCATCAGTGACATCAACCTGTGGGATGTTTGGCGGAGGAACATCCCCATGCCACCTTCTTTTCTTGAAGGTTGAAGGAGCGTCAGGCACGTGCTCTGTATAGGAAGGGGAGGGGCAGAGCACAAGTTTGTGAGCAGAGAGTTCGAAAGTCCAGGTCACTAGACAGGGGCCTCACTTGCCCACTCCATTCAAGTACTGTGCCACATTCGGCGACGGTCCACGTGTGGCAACTGGATAGCACTCTGTGGGCCCCCTTCAAGAACCCTTGTACCTGTGCACCCACCTGAGTGTGTTGAGCTGTCCAACAGGGAGGCGTGGGGGGAATTTTGGAGGCGGGTTACATTTCCCAATTGAAAAAGAGGGCTGGGCACAATTCTTATATGCTTTCAGTGCTCCCAAATTCAGATTTGAGTTGTGTCAAGGTCTTTTTTTTTTTTTCCTTCAAGTTGAAGGTTTTATAGGACTGGGAGGGAAATTGTGGCTATAAGTCGATCATGGCAGATAACACTGCCTAAGGGATCTTCCAAGCAAAACAAGGAAATATACAACAGGCCTTGCAGATACTCTCAAGGTTGCAGAATAAACCCATGGCATTCCCCACACAGGTAGGTAAAGGGCCCGTTTAAGGCTTGCTTTTATCATTGACTTTTAAAGCTAAAGCATTTGCAAAACATTTTACATATAAAAACAAAAGGAAGGCAGATCCCACCTCCCCCGCCAAAGTTGGTAAGAATAGTTGGAGGCTGATTCTTAAGTATCTAACTGTGCATTCCAGATTTAAAACATAATACGAAGTTATTATGAAATAAATTAATGTCTGGGAAATGGGAACAGAAATTAAACATTTTCTGGTTAATTTCAATTTTTATTTCCTGTTATAGTATGTAAACTTTCCTCTTCCTTTCCCTCATAGAATCTTCTCCCATTTTGATAACTCATGACAGGCTAGTGTAGAAAATCTGCTTGAAGGATCAGCTCAGACAGTACTGACCTTCAGGGAATGGATTTTTCTTTAGTTTTCAAAGCTGGCACAGTGCTGTGCTTAGGAAAAGAGAAACGGGGAGAATGAATGAGTTCAGAAGTTTGAAAGAGGAAACAGACATTCCTCTTGTCTCTCTCTCCCCCAAAACCTTTAATACTTTGCACTTAACACTAACTCCAGGAAGGAGAGGGAAAAAACAAACAAACAAACTTGATAATAAACCCTGTGAAATAAGCACATTGTCATCATAAAGGTTTAATTTTTCAATTCCAGCAAAGAATATTATTCATTTACTTTCTATTCTCTAAGCTTTTATTCTTAAATGAAAATTTTAATGCCATTATTTTCTTCTGTACAACTCATTTTTGAAATAAAGGATATGTTTTCAACAGTGAAAGTCTCTGAAGGTCTATAATATTATTATTTATCTGAATTTTGTAGCTCTGAGGGCTGTATATGCAATGTAATTGCTTTAANCTAAGCTTTTATTCTTAAATGAAAATTTTAATGCCATTATTTTCTTCTGTACAACTCATTTTTGAAATAAAGGATATGTTTTCAACAGTGAAAGTCTCTGAAGGTCTATAATATTATTATTTATCTGAATTTTGTAGCTCTGAGGGCTGTATATGCAATGTAATTGCTTTAACATGTTTTCATAAATTACATTCAGAAATGTGTCATAGTAAATTACCTTTGTAATAAAATGTAAAAAATGCAAATGGCTGTTGTCTTTATTACGTTTTAAACCATTGGTTTATCTGCACTATTTCACTTGTCACTTGCACAATATGTTGGCTAAAGGGGCGGCACAGTTTGATAACAGAGAGCTGGGTCCTGTGTGTAATCTTGCAGGCACGTACAGTTTGGGTCATTTCCTCATCTCCCGCAGAAAAGACATTACCCGGCTCATATTTACATACTTTTCAATATTTGTCAAACAATCATAAATTATAAATTAATGAAATGTTCGACAGTCTTCAGAGATCAGACTAATGAAGACATTTACCTTTTTGGTGATTCTGAGTCTCATCTTTGTAAGTTTAATGACATTTCGATGCTCATGCTTTATTAGGCTTTATTAGATTTGTCTTTCACTCCCGCTGTCATTCAGATGTCTCTGCTGAAACATCACCTGCTTCAGGTAGAAGAACAAACAGACTTCAACCAAGAAACCTCCAAAGTAGGGACTCTGTCACCTTAGTTTTAAGAATTAATGTTGAGTTGGGTCTAAAGACCACTGGAAATTTTACCCTTCTTAACTGTTTTAAAGAGACTGATGTAACACTTATTTCACTAGAAGGCAATAACATGGAGAATCAGAAAGATGTAGGGCTGAGATAGACTGTAGTTTCAAAATGATTTACAGCAGCAATATTAAGGATGAGGGAGATCAACTCTGATTCTGATTTCACAGGAATTTGGGGGATGTTTTAAAATTTTCTTTGGATTGAGGTTGGGCGCACAGTTCCTAAACCATCTCTTGAGTCCAAAGGAAGGGGACTCATTTAGAACTCAGCCTAAATCTTGGCATCATCTCACTCAGCTTTGGTCTTAAGCAAGCGAAGAGCTCCTCTTTTCAAATGTCATCACCCATGGGAGCTGAATTAACCTTGTGTCCTCAGAGGGAACCCTAGGTGTGTGCCGGCTCAGTTCAGGACAGCTTGAAAGGGATGGTGTAAGTGCCATGCATCTGTGAAGTTGACACATTTCCCTGGAAAACGTTGGCTCTCAATGTTCTCATTATGATTGATGGCCACGAGGCTTTTTAATAAAATTATAGGTGATGAATTTAGTTCAATCCAGAGAGGTCAAACGATCAGCCTTGACTTAAGATTCAAATAGTAAATCACAGGAAACAAATGCACATCGTCATCACCATCCCCAACCAGCAGGCCACCAGGATGGAAGTGAGGGGTGGGGGTGGGGGGGCTTTGGCGCCATCTTACTCCAAACAAAGGGCAAGGAACTGAGGAAGTNCACGACTGAAGCAACTTAGCAGCAGCAAAGGGCCACGTGGGCTTCCCAGGGGCCACTGGTGGAAAAGAACCCGCCTGCAATGCAGGAGACAGATGCAGGTTCGATTCTTGGGTCGGGACGATCCCCTGGAGGAGGAAATGGCAACCCACTCCAGTGTCCTCGCCTGGGAAACCCATGGACAGAGGAGCCGGGGGGCCACAGTCCCAGGGCCACAGAGCCAGGCTCGACTGGAACCGACTGAGCACAGCACCAGGGCCAGAGAGCACATGTTCTCCCCTCGGCAGGCCGTGCAGCTTCTGTCACAGCCGCTCAGCTCTGCCAGGCTGCCACAGAAGCAGCAGAAGACTCAGGCAAGTGTGGCTGTGTGCCAGGCAAACATCTACAGAAGCTTTTTTGTAATAAACTTTTTGTAAGTAACTGCTGACTTCTCCTCCATTACATTAAAATCTGCTGGCCTGGCCTGCACTTGGAATGAATGATTTTGAAGATGCAAGTTCCCTGGAGGGGTTTTAGGGAACTCCCGGGGCTCACTAGACCACACTTTGAGAACTGCTGCTCTGATATTCTTATTATGTAAGGTAAGAAGCCTCTTACTAGGAAAGCTACTTTCAGTTGGAGCTTCTGTTTCTTGCAGCCAAAAGCATCTTAGCTGATGAACTCCTGGGTGGTTTCTCAAGTCAGAAATCAATACCAGCTTCTGTCCTGGGCCCTGGGAAGTTGCGAATTGGCCACATTCCCTCCACCAGTTTACGTGCCGTCAGGAGAGGAGAAATAGCAGACGCATGTCCAGACCTGAGAGCCCCTGAGAATCCCCAGCAACCTCGCTGGGCCCCAGAACATCACGAGAGAGCTTCAGGAAGCGTCCATGTCTTCCTGGGAAGGGCAGAGTCAGTGGGGAGAGGGCCAGGGGAACCAAAGCGACATTGTGTAGACAACAGGTGTATTAGCGGGCATCCTCCAGTGATAGAGCCAATAAGGAGATTTGTCACCAAACTGGGAGCCGAGGAAGCGCCCCCCCTCCCGCCCTCCCTCCACAGGCGCTGAGAGNCATGGCTTCCGCAATCATCAAAAATTGATATGTACCGCTAGTAAAGTAATTATGCGCCATCCTGAGGATAAGGGAGCAGGCAATTGTTAATCCACTTGCACACCCGTTGACTTGCAGCATCAAGCTGCAAATAGCTTAATTAAGTCATACACGTGGACTATAACCATATTGTTCCGTTGTATTATGCACACTATATCTCAATTTATTGGGACAATTAATGCGAGAGCTCCACTTCGGGTGGGAAAGTCATCCACCCTGCGCCCAAGTTCCTTTCTATGGATACTTGCCAGACCCAGAAAGCCAAAAACAGGGAGAATTGAGAGAGAGGGGGAGAAAGAGAGAGAGAGAGAAGAAAAAAGAAAGAGAGGGATATTTCGTGTAGGGAATGGGGGTGAAATATATCGTGAGTAAACGTTGGCCCAGTGGTGGTGTCTGAACGGAGTGCCCTAAAAGCTGAGGTTAAGCAAGTGCCTTGGACCGACTATACGGTTCATCACATCAGATCTGGACAGGTTTAATTATAATTGTAAAGCGCAAAGCAAAGGCTGTTCATCAATCATATGAAATCTTCAGCCCAGAGGTCAGAGGTGTGTTAGGACAGTTATGTAAATCGGCTCCACCCCACCCCCACAAATGTCTATTGGCCACCGGCAGTTTGTTTTTCTGAGCGAAAACTACAGAAATCTTCAGAAGTAAGCCAATAGACTCCCCCCATTTCGGAGCAACCTAGGCACAGAGGTCAGTCCTGGAATCCTCCTCACTCCCGCCGTCCTTCTTGAGAGTGTAAATATTCAAGGTGATGCGTGACCAGGGACGCTGTCACCCGCCTGAGAAAGAACCTGGGCGGCAGCAAGGAGAGGGGAGGAGGGAGCAGACCCCGCCCTGAAGTCAGGGATGCTTGACTCAGCTTCCCCTGCAGAAGCGAGAATCCGAGGCCTCAGTTGGACTTTGTTGTACCCCCTTCTCTTGAGGTACCTCCTTCTCTTGAGGTACCCCCTTCTCTTGAGTTACTCCCTCCTCTTTGGGTAGCCCCTTCTCTTGAGGGCCCATGGGAGTGCTCTAATTTAGGTCTGAAGTGCAAGATGCCCAAAGTAGAGAAAACATTGACATAACTCTGGTTCTCATTGCCTCTTCAGACCAGGTGGGGACCAGGAATCACCTTTCTCAACTTCCAACACCACAAAGGAGTGGAGGATGCCAAGTGGAGGTAAAGGGGCTTGTCCTCTATGTGTCCCTTAAAGCTGGTTGATGTGAACCAGTCTCAGGTCTTGTGGATTTTTAGTTCGGTTTGTCCCACAAGATGGGGACGTTGATTATGATAGTTATTTCAGAGATGAGGTCTGGATTCCGATCTGCTGCTTTCCTCCAGGGTCCTGGAGCAGTTGGGGGCTACAACTTTCATTCCAGAGGGCCCAGCCCCCTCCTCTCCGCCCTCTTGCCCTCAGGTCTTCGGGCCGCTGCAGCGGTTTCCTCCCTCTGCAAAAAAGAAAAAAAGAAAGAAAAAAGGTATCCCCTGCAAAAAACACTTGCAAGGGAAGCTCCAAGGTGTTAACCTGGAGTGAGCGGGTGCGTGGCCTGAGCCTCTCAGCCACCTCCACATCTTTCCACCAATTCCCCTTTCCCATTTGTTTCCTTTCACTTCCAAAAGGAAAGCGAACGCCTCGTCTTTTCCAATCCGTGCTGTAGGCTTTCTCTGGAGTCTGGGCACTGTTGAGAGACCAGGTTAGGGGACACTCCAGGCCTTCCCAGAGGCATGTGGGTTCCCTGGTTTCCGCAGGGAAAGGAGGGGGACAGCCAGGCAGCCGCTAGGACTAGGTCCAGCCAGTCCAATCCCAGGATTGTCGAGGTTTCCGTCAGTCTCCAGGCACCCGATCCTGGATTTCCAGAGCCGGGAGAGGGGGAACGTGGGTACGGAGACCCGCTGGTTGGGAGCCTGTGCTTCATAGTACTGTCCTCACAAAGCCTACCTCAGCATTTATAGCAGAAACAGCAGAAGCAACCCTGACAACAGGGCGGTAAATGTTTCTTGTGTTCCTTCTCTAGGTGCTTTGCACCCTCAGTCCTATTTAGAATGAACAAACCAAAACCCCGGTTTGAAACAGAGTCTACTTTTATGCCCATTTTAGAGATGAGGAAACAGAAGTGAAAGTTGCTCAGCCGTGTCCGACTCTTTGCGACCCCATGGACTCTAGAGTCCATGAAATTCTCCAGGCCAGAATACTGGCGTGGGTAGTCTTCCCCTTCTTCAGGGTATCTTCCCAAACCAGGGATCGAACCCAGGTCTACCCCATTGTAGGTGAATTCTTTACCAGCTGAGCCACAAGGAAACAGAGGGCTGAGACTTTATTCAGGGACCCTTATGAAGTGGCACAGCAGGTACTAGGAGCAGGGGGGTCCCTGAAGGACCTAGGGTTCTCCCTTCCTGGGCTGTATCTCCCCTTTGGCTTGGGGAGGTGGGGCACGTCAGGGGGTGCCTCCCCTTTCTCTGCCCCTGCAGGATCTCCAGTGCTAATCCAGTTGAATCTCCAGTGCTAATCCTTGTTTCTCTGGATCGTGTTCACTTTTCCAGTCTTGCCCCTAACTATCTGCCATGTGCATGTGGGCGAGGAGGGGTGTTTTCTGGGTTTAGACTAGAAGAGGAGGCGCCCAATTCGCCAACGCCTTCTGAAGACCCGCCCCCTTCACACCTACCTCAGCCTGGAGAGTCTCAGTGATTCTAGGACAGAGTTCATCCGGAGGCCTTCCTGGAGGTGGTGGTCAAACCAGCAAACCAAATTAAATCCTGTGAAGGCCACATCTGAGGAATGGGATCCTGGGTGCTTTCTGATCCTGCCTTACATCTTGAGAGGAGGGACGCAGGTATTAAGTCCTGTCATCCGTTTTCAGTGTCCCCTCCCCAAGTTCTTTGCTTAGCCAACATTAGACTTCAAGAACAAGGTTTAAATAGAATATATCTTAATTTCACAACTCCCCTTCCAAGTCGGAATGAAGACACAGTGGCCATTCCAGTCTGATCCTCTTTGATATTATAGGAGACCCTAAGGATATTATAGGAGTTCCTAAGGATATTATAGGAGACCCTTAAGAAATTTACATGGGACTCTAACGCTGTTCAGGCTGGGATCGTATGGGAGGGACCCATGAGGGTAAAAAACTGAGTAAGCCGAGCTCTTCTGATTTTCCGCGGTTGCGGGTGGGGGAGGGGGCGCTGTCTGGCAGGGTGGGATGAACACATTTCTCCTTATATTCAAAGGCCTTAGCTGTCAAAGGCCGTAGCATTTCAACTAAGAACCTGACGATGGGTCACAAACAGCGGGCCTACCGCCTTCAGAGTTAGCTTCTCTCCAGGCTGCGTGCGCTGCAAAGTTTAACTCTATTATCAAAGGGGAAATTGCAAAGTGACTTCTGCAAATCCCAAGACGGGGTCTCGCCAGCAGCTCTGGGGTGGATAGTGGGATGGGGGACCACAAGTGAGGTGAAAAAAAGAGCGGGGGAAATCAATTGAAAAAAAAAAAAAAAGAAAGATACATGTGGGATTAAATAAACTAAGAAGCTCAGCCGGCGGAATTCCAGATCTGGGTTTTGAAACCGAGTCTATCTACCTTTGGCCATCTGGCTGTTTTAAGCTCTGCCCCATGCTGTATGATTTTAGCTGAAAATCTCTTCCGTTGCAGCTTCGCTTTTATTGAATTCATCAAAAGCAAACTTTCCCTGAGTTTTTTTTTTTTTTTTTTTTTTTTTTTTAAGAAGGCTAAAATAATACGCCGACCACTGTGACATTCTCCGCGCCCAGGCCATTTTTCATAACGCCGCGGATCGGCTTTTGTGCCTCTGAGGCGACTAAACAGATGAATAACGAGCAAAGTCTCCCGAAAGTAAGCTAGCAGCTTTTCTCAGCTCGAAAAAAAGTTAAGTGAAATGAGAGGTGCATGTAAAAACCCACACCCAAAGATGGGGGCCACACTTTTATTACTCTGAATGACAACGACGTCTTTTTAAAAGCAACTAACTTCCACACCCGCGCGGGCGCGCGCGCGCGCGCGCAGACACACACACACACACACACACTCACACACACTAGCACATTTGCGCACACAAACAAAACTTTAAGCTTTGTGAAGCTGCCCAGGTGGTGTTTAGGAAATTTGGGTAAAGAAAGAATGAAAGAAGAAGTACTTGAGGCAGATCCTAACTGGCAAGATTTGAGAAGGGTAAAACTCGGTTTTATTTAGTTTTTGTTTGTTTGTTTTTGAAATTTTTTTCATTGTAGCTAGTTTGAAAGTTGGTTTCTGGCAAGAGGAAAGAAAAGGCTCCAGCATTAAAAGAAGAATCAGTGTTAAAAGGACGCCTAAAATGTAGTATTGTGGCAGGTCGGGGTAAGTTACTTTTTTTTTTTCCTCTCCTATGTTCTCTTTGGTTTTACATAGCAGTAAAAATGCACTTCGGGGAGGGAGAGTTTTTCCTGTTGTTTCTAGGGAAAAGAAACTAACTCCAGGTTCCCTCCTGGGGTGGCTGCCTCCTGCTACTTTGCTCTGTTTTTGCGGGTGTTTTACAGGGAGGCGTTTTCTTCCCGATCCCTGTCATCACGGTCCCAGAGGCCCCGGAGCCCAGAGTGTCAAGGGTTTGGAGAGCCGCTCGGGCCGCAGAGGCAACAAGTCCTGGCCTCTAGCCCCGGGCGAGCGCCGCGCCGCGCCGCAGCTGAGCCAGGGGCTCGCTTCTTCGCAGGAATGAATTTTGCACGTGTAAACTATTTGCCTGTGGACGCGCACAGCTGAGACCCTCAGGTTTATCAGGGGAAAAAACTCTCCCCTTAAATGGAGGGTTTCGAAAAAGTCAGCCATTGGTTCTCGCCCAGATGATTATTGATGCAAAGTGAACCCTACGGGTTGGAGCGCGGGCGCGTTTCTTTAACCCTAAAAGTCTTCCACTTCCGAATTGCTTACGCTAACTTCCACTCGAAATCGCTTGTATCTTTTTTTTGTTTCCAGGGGTGGGAAAAATAACTAGGAGTGATCTGTGGGAGATGGTGTAGACATGTAGTAGTGTGAGAGACACATCTCACCGGAAAGCGATACCCCATGTTCTCTGAATTGTAGAAAAGTGGCCCCAAAGAAACTGGAAAGGCGGCTCCCAGCACACGCACACACATTTCCACAGATATGTATTGGAGATGAGTACTTATATGCACTTTACTGTCGCGAACTCGCGGCTCTGGGATTCGGATCTGTGGTTTGAATAATATTGTTGGTCTGCTGTGTATTTCATGACACGAATATTTAGGGATCCGTGCTGAGTGGTCGTTCATTGACGCGCTAAACAGTAATCTGCAAGCGTCTTCCATGAGCCAGATTTTAATCAGTTTTAGTTCTCCCCTACTTAGCAGAGTGGAAGAAACGCGAGCTGCGCCAAAGGTTGGGCAGAGCCGATCCAGTTGTTGGCAAACAAATCTTTGCCAGTTATTGCTGAGGAAGCCCAGAGAAACTGACTCAGGAAGCCAGAGAGAAGTTGACAAGAGAGCTGATCGCGGATCGGAGGCGATTTTGTTCATTAGCAGGGACGACTCCTGCGCTTGGGTCTGGCGGGGCGAGCATATAAAATGCAACGTTTGCCCCATTGGTTCGCTAGGTGAATTAGCACATACTGGGACTGAACAGTCCTTGACCTTTGCCTTTATGTTTGCGCAAATGTTTGCCTAAAACACAATCGGCCTTGACAAGGGAGCATGCTGCCGTGTGACACTGCCTATTCACCAGATAGATGTTCCCTGCCACACACGACCCAGAGCAGCCTTTTAAATCGCTTAGGTATTTGTGCAAACCGTATAAATTAATGTCGGATGATTGCTAGTTGCTAGTTAAATAGAAGACAGTTCGGGTGTGGGATACACATCTCTCTTTGGCCTTTTTTTTTTTCTTCCCCCCTTCAAACAGTCAATAAGCTAATCAGGAAACAAAACTGGTAGTGGAGGAAAGTTTATATTTGGGGGAGTCAAGAAATTCTTGTTTGATTATATCCGTGACACAGGACTGTAGTTCTCCTACAAATGACTTTTCCACAAAGGTGGGGAGTGGGTGAAGGAAGAGAGAGGAACAGTGGGGAGAACTGGGGGACTAACGCTTAGGACAATTGGTAATGGGGAGGTTTAGGAAACGAACCCGAAGATCCGGGAGGATTTATTGTTCCTGGAGGAGCCATGAGAGTGAAGAAGCTCTCCGGGGCCCCAGGAACCCTGTGGGACTGGGGAAGTTTTCTCGACTTTTGAGCTTTATGGTTCTGAATACTTCCTCCAATAAAACTAAATACTTTAGCAGGTGGAGAAAAACATCTTGTGAAAATCTAAAATTGGTTCAAACCCTCTTTTTAACTAGTACTTTGCAGATCCGAAATGATTTAGAGGGCTGGGCTGCCTTTCCCTGAACTTTGACATAGGAGAAAAAAATGAACTTCCCTTGGCTTTGTTTCCTAGCTGGCTTCAGAATTTTCCACATTCCTTTCTTTGCCATCAAGATGACAACACATCACAAATTTCCAGGGCTTAATTTCTGTGGCAGGTAGACCTGTAGTAACAGAGAGGACAAATTAAAAAGAACTGGGGCATTTGAAGTACTCCCTTTAGGGAGTGTCATTCCTTTGGGTGAGTGGAGTGTTTACTTTGTTCCAAAAGGATGGTGTTGACCAGAGAAGCACAAACTCAAGCCACAATCTGGGGATGCAGATTTGAATGTCCCGAGAGCCTCTATAGTTTCTCCAAACATTGGCCAGGTCTCTTCCAGGTTTCCTTTAACGTTAGGCAGGTGGACAGGAGGGTGGGTCACCAGCTCTCCTTGGGAGCCCTTCTCCAGTTCTCTGAGCTGAATTTACTTTTTCACTCCCAGGGGTTATGGGTCAGAGCTGGGAGAAGTTTGTTTAACAAAACCTTTGTCCCGCATAGCATTTTGGCGTGGCACAAAAGCAGTAGAAAGGTAACCACAACAAGCTCAGAATGCAAAAGAAAAAGATAAATTTGAGAACAAGTAACTTGCAGAGAATTGGAATCAGGAGGGGCTCAAAAGAAGAATGAACCTAAGGGATATAGAAGAAAATCAAGGACACTACCTTTATTTTTCAATAATTCCTCCTTAAGAATTTCTTCATTTACATATAAGACTCGTTTGTTTATCCTTCTTATTTAATTAATAATGTGGTAGGTATGAACCATTTCAAAACAGTCTGTAAGTTTCACAGAAAACAATGTGAACGTTAGCCTGTGTAATTTGCTTTTAGGTTTAGGAATGTAGGAAACTGGATATACACAGAAGTAAGACTTAAGTTCTGAAATATCTGCTTATTTTCTTAAACTTATAATCATTTAAACTATTTTAAAAAATTGTTTCATTAAAAAGTAAAATGACTCTAGGAATTCCCTTTTCCCTCCTTGCCCGTTGTCACCATTCCCCAAATCTTTTAGAGAATTTAGAAATTAAAGAGATAGAATGCACATTTTAGGGCTCAGTCCTTTGAGATATTCTACAGTGATATGGAGAAAGCAGGGCAGTAATATGTTTCTAGCCTCTAGCAATATGTTTCCAGCTATCCTATAGTTGTGCTTGAGGTAGATGAAGTTTGTTCAGGCTTATGGGTGAATTGGGACCTAGAATTCACAACCTATGATGATGAATATAAAAGAGAGGTTCAGGTCTAGTTCTTGTAAAAATCAGTTTAGGAAACCAAGAAATTTCCAAGTTTGCTTAGTTCTAAATAGATACATTTTGATAAACCACATCTAGTTAGAAAATATCTATTATATAAAACATATTTCACATATATTCTAGGTATCAAAAATTATTTAGTCTCTGTGTTCATTTATTCTATTATAATAGAGCAAATTGAAGAGAGATGATCAATTCAATCTTATTGCTGGAAGACATCTAGAAATTGTGCATATTTTTGGTCAAAGTTAAAATATCATCAAATATTTATATTGTGAAGTCTGTATGTGTTTTTTTGGGCAGTGCTCAAGATGACATATAGTAATTTTATTGACACAAAATATTGATACATAATTGCCAAAAACATTCTTATTCAAATGAATAATACAACTTTAATGGAAAATAAAGGAGGAAAGATTTTTATCACTTCTGAAAATAATCAAGCTCTTATAGTAATGTTATTTTCCTTAGAGGAAAAATAGATCTAAAATTAGTTTGCAACTACAGTTGAGAAATGAAGGCAACTGATTTATTCTTATGAGTTGAGTAGTTCATAAAATCTTTGCTGAAAATTTATTTGCATAAGAAATTAATGTTCAGTTCATTAAAGGTAAAATGATTGCATTTGGCTGACACTAAAACTTTAACATCTTTTAGATGATTCTATAGTACTCATTAACTTCTGTGTTAATAATATTCTTACTGACGACTATAAAATGACATCTGCCAGGATCTGTGAATTTTTTTAAATCTTACTATGCAGTGAAATTATTAATAAAATGAAAAAGTAAGGTTTCAGGTGCTGGAGGGAGCATCCTAGACCTTCCTACCATTTTATCCCTTCAAAGATAATTCTTATCCCCTAATTCATGCAGACATGGTGTATATTGTTTTAATAATCCTCAACAATTACTTGCTATTAAATTCCATTCTACCTAGCAAGTGAACACTTACAGATGGCTTGGAGGCATGCGGATTTTACTATTAACAAGGGAACTTGAGTTGAAATAGCCTAAATTTGCCACCCCTAGACATTGTGTTTGTGCAAGTGAATAGCCAGGCTGTGTTAAAGTTGGGGTTCAGAGACCAGCTATTCCCTGTTTGATGACAAATCTAGGTTTTCTTGGTACAGAAAAGGAGTCTTCTCACTTCCTTCTTGATACACAATCTCTGACCAAATTGTGCTCCTATATCCAACGCCTATTGCATCTGACATCAGGCCCTAATTACCTGGTCCTGGCCAAGAGAAGGGGAGGGCTGGGGTAATACTGAACTGGGCTTGGATGCCAAGGGGCGTTTCCAAGGGTCATGCAGATCTTTGCCCTGAGAAGTGAGATTTAAGACCTGGATAAGCAGAACTTGTTCCTATGGACAGTTGTGGAAAATCCACCCCCTCCATCTTAATCGTCTCTCTTTTTGGTAAAAGTTGTAAATTCAGAGTTAAGGAAATGGTGGGGTGAAAACACTAGAGAGGGGTGAAGGGCCCCAGGCGCCGGCCCGGGAAAGAGCCCACACCTGAAAGGTCTGGGAACATATCTCAGCGGACATTTGAGGATTTCCCTTAATTTGTCAATAGGGCTCAGCGCAGCGCAGGTTAATCTGTTACTCTCAGAAGCTGATCTCCACACTAAGCAGAGCCAGGCAGGTTCCGCAAGAGAGTGTGCGGAGGGGTGGGGGCTCATACTCAAATTTATCAGAAAGCCGGCTGGTGGGGGAGTGAGGGGCCAGCAGTGAAGTTTTCCTGGCTTCCTACGAAGTTCCTCGGGCTTTTTGGACCCCTGTTTACTTGCAGGACCCCGCCTCCTGTAGCAGCCCTTGAGACTGACCCCTGTGGCCAGCTCCATCCTCCTTGCTCCCTGTCTCCCACTTCCTCTGACACCTCTACTCTCTCATCGTTTCCCACTCTCTCAGTCCTTCACAAATCCTCTAGTCCTCACACTCCTTCCTAATCCCTCCCAGCCCTTGCCTTTTTTCCTTCTCACCCTATCCCACACACACCCACCAACTCCCCATTTGTCCTGCACCCCCTTATTCCTCTCAGCCTCCTCCTGTCCTTCACCACCCCACCCACATCCTTTCACCTCTATACCCCATTAAACTCCTACACACCCTCTCACAACCCCACAGGCTCCTCTTGCTTTCTGACACCTCTGCACCGCCCTAATCCTTTTACACCAGTCACTCCCGCCCCTTCCTTCACAAGTCCTCATCCTCCACACTCCTCAAATGCCTCCTGGCATTGCCTCCACTTCTTACACCCACTTGATTCACATCTCCTGCACCACTCTCAATCATGTACAGAAGCCAGCCCCTCAAACTGCCTTTTGGCCTGGTGATATTTGAGCTCTTCTCTGTTTTGGAGAAGCTAGCTTCCAGCCTCTTCCCCTCAAACCCTCCTCCCTCCACATTTCCCTCCACACCAGAGGTTAGTATCTCCCCTGCCCATTCTGGAAACAGACTTCTTGGGGAAGGAGACGTGGCTGCCTCCCCTCCACCTTCTTCATCCATAAGGAGCAGCTAGAAGCCAGTCCTCTGATTTGGCTTCTCTGCTGTCAGTTTTCAGCTTCAGAGTTGTCAGTCCAGCTTCCTGGACTCTACTCCCAGATTTGTCTTCTGAGTTCAGAGACACAAACTCAAAAGTATAACATATCCATCAGCAGCGTGAGTGATAGGGTCCTTTAAACTGATGGCTTTTCAGCTCGTTCAAGCTTCAGAATCACCCAGAGTCTCTTAAAAACAAAACAAAACAACCAGAGATTGCTAGGCCCCATCCCAGGACTTCTGATTCAGTAGGCTTGAGGTAGAACCAGAGAGTTTGCGTTTCTAATGAGTTCTCAGGTGATGCTGAGGCTGCAGCTATGGGAGCACCTTTTGAGAAAATATAAACAACATCTCAGCAGTAGAGACAGAGAGAAGTCTGAAGAACATAGACGTTCAACAGTAGAATGATGCTGGCCAGATGGGGAGTGCCCTCCCCAAATTTCCCAAGCCAGAAGATACTTTGGAAGTATGAATTCACTCTGACAAAAGTTTAGTTCCTCCAGAAATGGCCAAATTATCTTCATGGTGAGAACTTCTTACATGAGAGGATGGGGAAAAAGAAAGAAGACTTGTGTCCGGGACATGTCTTTTTATAAGCCCTTAGTGTCCATTTTTCATGAAGCTATGGTGTTTAGAACTGGAGAGAATTGGGCTTTGGTCACTGAAAGTGCTAGTCACTCTGGGTAAGTGAAGTTGCTCAGTCGTGTCCGACTCTTTGTGACCCCATGGACTGTAGTCTACCAGGCTTCACAGTCCATGGGATTTTCCAGGCAAGAGTACTGGAGTAGGTTACCATTTCTTTCTCCAGGGGATCTTCTCGACCCAGGGTTCGAACCTGGGTCTCCCACAATGTAGGCAGATGCTTTACCCTCTGAGCCACCAGGGAAGCCCAGTCACTCTGGGTAGGTTTACTCTTTGTGAGACTTGGTGTCTGTGTGTGTTAGAGGCTTTGGTGACTACTTTTGTGTTTAGGCTTAATTCTAAATGGACAGGAGAACTCAGGCCCTACAGAATCACCTTCTTTAGCTTAGGTGGTGGTTGCCATGATTACTTCCTGGTCTCTCTCCATCTGCTTGTAAAGAAGCATCATAGACCTCTCCCTTTGGTCCTTGAAGGCTGGAAGGTGGGCCAGAAACTTTTAGCCAATTTATGTTCTAGGGAATGGTTTTCTTAATTTATTGGAACTGCAAATGTATGTGTATAAAGGAGGAAAAACATAAAAAGAAAAAAAAATCCCTCAAATTCAACTTTCTTTGTGTGGGTATATGTGTGTCTATGCAATATGCTTAACTAGTTAGAGAACACATACCGTAAGCCTTCATGATTCTAGGCAATAGTTTGTTTTAGATTTGGGTTTACTTGACAATATAAAGCCCCAATCCTGGTCACATGGATCAAGAACATCTTTATATATTTGCTCCCAGCTGATTTTGCCAACAGTTTTCAATCTCTTTTTCTCTAGGTTTAGTGACCAATGAAGATATTTCTAGTCTGCCTTTGAAGACTATGTCTAAGGAGATCTTGGTTAGAGTTTGTACAAACCTTTCTATGTTCACAAATCCTTAGCAATATTTCAACACCCCCAAACTTTCCCTCCACATTACAAATAATTATTCTGTTCTAATATGCATCATGAAACATCTAACTGCACTGACATGTCCCTCTTATAATCCTGTTATTAAAAATGACTGGAATTTTGTTAATGCATAGCTTCTCTCCTGGTTTGAAGAGAAATTAAATTTTCCCAAATGTCCACTTGTTGGCACATTTTCTTAGTTATATTCTAGCCCAAAACATTACAGAGATTGTTAAAATGTTCCAAGAGATTAGAAGCACACTAGCTCCTTAAGAAATGCTAGGTTGGACATCACACTACCAAAACAATCATCATCCAGACTTTCAAAGATTTCAGGTTGGTCTTGCTTTCCTTTCTCCACTTTATGATTTTATAAGAGTGGAGCTTTACCTAGTTTTATTTCAAATGGGAGCTTTTAAATACAGAAAGTCAGAGATTGGTTGCCAAAGGAATTGGATACTTAAGTGTAAAAATTTTTAAACTCTCTTTTCTTACTAACTTTTTGAATTGAGATGAATGTAATACACATCTATTTGTGTTTTCTTCTAAGTAGAAAATTCACTGGGACAAAAATCAATCTATAAACATGTTGTCTGCATATAAGACACAGGTGTAACTGGCTCAATTAATATTGCTTATATTCAAGTCGTGAGTGATGAACATATTATCTAAAGAAATGCTTTAAGTGTCTTAAGGTTGAAGTTCTTACATTGGTCTTGGCTTGGGGAAAATGGCCCAAGTATGTTTTGGCTCAAAGGTGTCTCTCCAGAAATCTATTGTGGCAAGTGACATACGATGATTATAATAATATTGTTACTGTCACTTTGGGGGGGGGGACCCACTGAATTTAGTGTCTTTACAGATGGTTTGGCATTTCCCGGAACCCTCGTATGTTTCTTGACTTCTGCGTCTTAACCACTCCCTCCTGGCTGGGTAAACCCCTCTCCTGCCCTCTAGCGGAGGGTTTGACAGTCTACCAGCAGCCAGGACAACCTGCGATTATTTATTGATCATCTGCTGTATCCCAAGTACTGTGGGGAAAGCTGAAGCCTGTCCAGGTCCGGGCAGAGCCCACTGCCATGCAGGGGCTTTATAACATGATTTAGGATTGAGCAGATATTCTAGCTTTGGGTCCCTGTGTGGCTCCTCACCTGGGGGCCTCTTCAGAACCCCGATCTCACCCATGCTGCACTTGGAGCCCTACTGGGTGCATCTCTGGTCACCAAAAGCTCTTAGCTACAGCCAGTGTGAGATGGAGAGGCTGGCTGCCCCTTGCCCGGCCCGGTTATAATTTGCGTCCTCTTGTATAGAGCTGTCCAGTTTGACCTGTAGTTACAAGCAGTCCTGGATCCGCATTGTCAGACCGCGGTTCCACCACACTGTTTGAAGAGCCCCATTTTGTGCAGTGGCAGACGCAACAAAACCCAACTTTCCTCTGTGACTTTGTTCTTTTGATTTTTAATAGATCAAAGACGTAGAGGGAGGAAGGAAGAGCAGGGGAGGGGGAAAGAGAGGGTGTAGGGATTGTTGTCGTGTCAAGATGCAGCGCCCATCTGAGGCCACTAGCCCCATTAGAAGGGAAAAGTGCACGGAAAAGGGCGAGAAACCTGCACTTGGCGCGGCATTGTTCCGGAGACTCGGGCTGCGGCGGCGGCGGCGGCGGCGGCAGCCGCCATACAGTACAATCTCCATGGCAACGCAACCTGCTGCTGCCGCCGCCAAAGTTGAAGGCGCTTGAAAGGGCTTGAAGAGACCAGAATCACAACCCTATTTCGGTTCCCCGGGAACAACGGGGTGAAAATGAAGCAGAGAAAGAAAGGAGGAGGAAGGGAAGAAGGAGAGAAAGAGAGGAGGGGAAGAGAGAGGGAAACAGAGGGAGAGAGACGATATGGATGAATTGAGGGAGGAGAAGAGAAGAGAATACGAGGGAGGGAAAGGGGGGAAGGCCAAGAGAAACCCCACCCCAGGCCAATGAATGCTGGCATTGTCTCGTCTTTTTTGGATCTGATTTACCATATCATAACCCCCAGGAAGAAGAAAACATCAATATCCCGAAGGAATGGAGATGTTTCTATGGAAAACCTAGGAATTTTAGTCCATAACAGATCTAGTGTAAAAAAATCAAAGAGATCAAAGGCAGAGCTCCCAGGAGTATAGATGCGCCTGTGAATTAAAGATGGACGATGCAGACTACAAAGTACTTTTTTCTTCTTTATTCAGTCCTCTGTTTCCATTTCAAGGGAGGTGCTGGCCTCATCATATCTGAACTAGACCATCACTGTGAACAATGTCATGAAGGGGAATTAAAGGGGGACTGGGGCACCAGGAACGTGGCTTCCCCTGCCCAGCCTGGTTTCCAACCATCTTCTCCAGTGGATCTCAGGGAGGCGTCAGCCCTGCACTCAAAGAAGGAGCTCCTGGCAGAAACCTACCCTCACCCTCAACCCTACAGGGGCACTTAGGAAAAATGAGATCTGCTGAAATTAGGGGAAAAGAAGTTGTGTTAGGCCGGCTTCTCACATCACCCAATTAAACTCAGGACAGGCTAAGTCATGGTGTGCAGTTCTGGGGTGCAGAGGACACAGCAGTGTCTTTAGGCTAAGATGTGGACTTGGGGTGGGGCATAGGACATCCTGGGTCTGGGAGTTTTCTGGCACTCCAAAGTTGTCTTTGCAGATGTGGGTTACTGGCAGCTCTTCCAAGAGAGGGGCTGGCCAAAGGGGAAGACTTTGAGGGGGCAGTTCAGTGAGGTACCTCCCCCCTTGTGTGTGTGCTAAGTCACTTCAGTCGTGTTTGACTTTGTGCAGTCCTATGGACCATAGTCTACCAGGCTCTCCTGTCGATAGGATTCTCCAGGCAAGAATACTGAAGTGGGTTGCCATGCTCTCCTCCAGGGGCTCTTCCCAACCCAGGGATCGAACCTGGGCCTCTCAAGTCTCCTGCATTGGCAGGCGGGCTCTTTACCACTAGTGCTATCCGGGGAAGCCCCACCTCCCACCTTACATCCCCTCACTGCACATCTAAGAAACAAATTCTAAATGTTTTTGAGATACTGTTGGCAGGATAGGCTAGTGGACTTCGCTTTTTAAGTCCAAGGCAAGTTGTAAAGTCAGGGATGGGGATTCCAGGGTGATTCGGTAGACGAGCATGGAAGGAGTGGACCAGCAGCAGTCCTAGATGGATGTCTCGTCCACGTGCACAGAGAGAATCCTTTGGCCTAGCCTGCAAAGAGAGAGAGAGAGAGAGAGAGAGAGAGAGAGAGTGAGAGAGAGAGAGAGTGCTGTCTCTTATACACATCTTTTCCCGGAANATGCTTAGTAGTACTTAGCTTAAAAGATGTATACTCAGTATTGTTTTATTTTTCTGTATGTTTTTGGGGAAACAGAATGCTCTTTAGTGGCCTTGAACAATAATGTTGATTGTCTTGTGTTTCATTTGAACTCTTTTTTAAAATTGAAGTGTTGTTGATCTACAATGTTGTCATTTAAACAATAATGTAATGACTGACTGAATTGCTAAAATTTTGCCTTAAAAATAACATGTTGTTCCTATTCCTACTCTTTAAACTGAAAAAGATAAGGAACATACAATTAAATCATTTTCCCAGGGAAATTTTGGGGAAAATAATGTTTGGTCAACCAATGGTTACGTAAGTCTTTACACAAGTCAGGTTTTATTATCTGAAAAAAGTAAATATTGNATAACATGTTGTTCCTATTCCTACTCTTTAAACTGAAAAAGATAAGGAACACACAATTAAATCATTTTCCCAGGGAAATTTTGGGGAAAATAATGTTTGGTCAACCAATGGTTACGTAAGTCTTTACACAAGTCAGGTTTTATTATCTGAAAAAAGTAAATATTGATAATTTTGATGCTTTGGCAGTCCAATGTTTCTATGATTGACAACAAATATAGTTTGAGTTGGGAAAACGCTGTTTCTTCTTACCTACATTTCCCAATATGAGAGTTAGTCTGTTCTTCTTAATACCCAAGCTAGAATGTGGATCTTTACAGCAATACCTATGTTGGGGGCTTACCTGATCTTTCAAAAACCAAGGAATTTACTTATCCTATTTGGGTGCTCCTGGGTCACTAGCTTACTTCATCCTTCTTTTTTAAAAAATATGATTCAATATCATGGCAAAACACCTTTCAAATTGATGGTGGCATACTAGTGCATAGATGTTATTGGAACCTATTTTTCAAAGCATCTTTTTTTTTGTTTGTTTGCTACTCAGAAAAGATATCCCTATTGCTGTGGGCATACTTTAATTGGGATTCTTTTTTCTTTTGAGAAATACAGAATTAAATTTGAGTTACATAATCAGAGAAAGCTACTAGTACCACAGGATATGGTCACAGAGAGGCAGTATTTGGAGTTGTCACTCAACAGAAAGATTGACTTTGTTTAGATGTGGGGATAAAACATCAGAATACAGGAAGGGATTATCTCATTCTGTTTCTCATGACCAGTGACCCCTTTCAGAGAGTCTTACATTTTGGACAATATTTAGAAAATGTGGATAGATTATACAGTAAGTTGGACTGTAAGTTATTGATACCACTGGAAAACCAAAGATTTTTATGCATGTGAATAAGATGAGCTAGTCTGCATTTGGCTCTATTACAAGTTAGAGGGAACATAATTTAAAAATTAATTATCATCCTTGTAAAAGTATAAAAATAGTTAATAAAATGGAAGAGTTTTGATCTTAGTGTTACTATTCTGCTGGATATTGTTATTATTGTTATCTTTTGATGACAGTAAGGGAAGTATCTAGTCTCTTCTTTAGAGAAAACAAAACGCTCTATTTGTGAGAGCTTCAGGGGCAAGGTGGTAGTCAGATGGGGGCATTTTCTGTGCCCTAGTGTTTCAGAGGGAATGTTGCTGAACCTCCTGTGTGTGTGACTGCACTTACTCCTGGAGCAGGTGTCTGATAGTGGTGACAATAGCAACAGAATGACAGAACAACTCCAAAACAAGGCCGTGTCCAAAAAAGACATAGTCATTTCTCACAAGTGTATTAAGGACTGAATTATTTCTTACCGTTTGTGGTGGGTTTGATACACATTTGGTATGAGTGGAGCTTCATGTGGCATTAAATAGAGAGCTGAATGCAGAGTGAAGTCACACATCCAGATTAGATGGTTTGCTGAGTACTAGACTGGCTGTTTTTGGCTCAAGAGTAGTTCCCTGAATATATTTTTCTTTTTTTGTGAATCGTTTTAAATGTCTTTATTGAGTTTGTTACAATATTGCTTCTGTTTTTATTAATATGTTTTTAGGTTTTTTTGCCGTGAAGTATGCAGGATCTTAGCTCCCTGAGCAGGGATCAAACCCAAACCCCTTGCGTTGGAGATCAAGGTCTTAAGCACTGTACCACCAGGGAAGTCCTGGTTCCTGAATCTGAAATATCTTTTTAGTTCATCTGCTCAGTGTATATTCAACTCAAGCAGGATTCCGTCTTTCCTTCACCTGTCTGGAGAGATGCTGTGGTTGTGACCATGAGGGGTAGAGTTGATTAGTCGTGGATGACAGAGTGAAATGGAAGAAATAAATTTATTCTTTGATGACCATCCTGATCCATCTATTTCCCATTTCATGTTAAATAGATAGTAAATATCCTTATTGCTGCTGCTGTCATATCAGTTGTGTCTGACTCTGTGCGACCCCATAGACATCAGCCCACCAGGCTCCCCCATCCCTGGGATTCTCCAAGCAAGAACACTGGAGTGGGTTGCCATTTCCTTCTCCAATGTATGAAAGTGAAAAGTGAAAGTGAAGTCACTCAGTCATTTCCGACTCTTCACGACCCCATGGACTGCAGCCTACCAGGCTCCTCCGTCCATGGGATTTTCCAGGCAAGAGTACTGGAGTGGGGTGCCATATCCTTATTTTATTTTCGATTCCATTACTTGAGGCTCAATATACTTTGATATGAGGAAAGATGGTAAATTATATAATCAGTGGCAGTAATGTGTGATGTCTGCTAGAATAAGGGAAGTGCAGGGCACTTTGAGAGTCACTTAAGACCATCTGATCTAATCCTGTGTTTGAGTGTATGTGTATGGCATAGAGATGATGGAGGGGAAGCTCTCTGGAGCAAATAGAAATTTGGACATTGGATTGATTTCTGTTCATACATATTATTGTATTTGGAAAATAGTAAATTTTCTCTCTCCCAAGAACTTTTGTCCTCAGTAATTTACAAATGATTTGCAGTTTTGACAGGCAAATAATATTAGATCTAGCAGCCCAGATCAAAAGGATGAGTATATTGCAAACTCACATGAAAGTTATTCTCACTTTCAATAGTTGGTCTCTATTTTCTTCCAAGCTTGATGATACAAAGTGTTATAATGATAATTGTTTTTTTGCTTCTGTTTTTCTTTTGTAAAATCTCCAGCTTTCTTTGGGTAATTTTTTGTTGTTGTTGAGCTGGAGTTAACAAAAAAGGAAAACCTCTAAATTCATGAATGATTTGTTAAAAAGATGAAATGTATTGAGCAATTCAGAATTTTACAAAGGATGCCAACTGTAGGAAGACCACCTATTCCATGATTGTCAGTCCTCAGAGATTTTAAACACACTTACTCCACAGCCTTAATTGCCTCAGGATGAGGCAATCCTGTGTGTCTGTTCAGAATCATTAATAACCTACTTTACCTGATTGCAGCAAAGTATGTGTGTGTGTTTAAGATTTGTCAAATGGTAAGTGTAAGGACTTTCTGCTCTGATAAACAACAAAATTGACCAAATTTAGCAGTAGGTCTCAGCAAAAGGCAATTTTTTTCTTTCATCTTCTATCTAATTGGATGGCTAATGGTTTTTTAAAATTTAAAGCTGGATGATTTCTCTGGCATGCTTGCTGGATTTGGATTAGAGCAAGTGAGGTCTGCTTCTGCTTTGTTTCTGGGAATTGTTCTCTGGGTTTCTTTTCTCCGGTGTTTCAGTGATTCACTACAGATGGACAGATGGCCATCTCTTTGTATGAGGAAGATGGTGTCCCGCTCTTGTATTCTATTTCTTCAATTATTTCTAGTATCCATCATTTGATTTTTGTATCTTTCAGCAAATCACTTAGTCTCTCTGTGCTTCAGATTTTGTGAAATGATAATGAGGATCTAATGAGATTGTGGGGCATATTTTCTGAGCAAATTGTTTTACAAAATCATTAAGTCTGCAAAATATTTGGAATTGGTACACATAGAGCAATGCTAGTTTGCTTTCCAACAATTTCCAGAGGGTGGAGAGCTTGCCGCTGTGGCTTTCACAGGCCCAGCCATTTTATGCAGGTGATTTTCATTTTAGAATAATGTTAAGAACAACTCTAAAGTGGAAAAGCAAGTACAGAATAATAAACTAAAGTGGCGTTTGTGTGGGAAAAAAAGGTCTGCTTTGTGATAATGGTGTGAGAGTATGGAAATGAGATTTGTGAGCTGATGGAATGCACAGAAGTCCAAGGGTGATTCTTACATTGTACCTTGTTTTAGGGGCTTCCCAAGTGGCCCAGTGGTAATGAATTCACCTGCCAATGCAGGAGACACAAGAGTTGGAAGTTCGATCCCTGTGTTGGGAAGGTCTACTGGAGAAAGAAATGGCAACTTGCTTCAGTATTCTTGCCTGGGAAATCCCATGAACAGAGGAGTTTATGGGCTACAGTCCAGGGGGTCGTAAAGAGTTGGCCGTCTGAGCAACTGAGCATACATACACACACCTTGTTTTAGAGACACACAGCTACAGGTTCCTCCACTGCTGTGTACTTGGAGACAAGAACTGGGCCTCTGTTACCCTGGTGGAGGGCAGGGTTTTAATACATATTTAGTTTAAACCATAGAATCATGAAGATTGGGTCTTCACAAATGAAAAAGAAGCAAAACAAACCCATGTATTGTTAGGTGTCAAAATGAAAGCAAAAGTGCAGTTAGAATGCTTGGTCTAGTGACAGAGTGTTAATGTAGAAAAGTGGAAATGTGCCAAGAAAGAATAGGGTAGCCCATGCAAAGTGATAATTCAGGAGAAAAGCAGAATTTAGATGTTGCAAAAAAGAATTTTAAGTGGTTTGTAAGAGACTCTAAGGCTAATACTCAAGGTACACTTTAAATATACTGAAGACAGGAAAATTACTGGAAAATCACTTAGATTCTTTATTTCAAAAGCAAAATCATGTGTAGAAAAAGACCAAAGTTATCTAATTCAACATGACCTTTTACGGTCTGCAAGGCTCACTGTGATCTACTGCTGCTCTAACACTTGCTGATTTGTGACCTTTTGAAAATGATAAGCTAGCTCCTCCTTGTGCCTCAGCTTTTCCCATAAGTAAAATAGGGAAAATAATAGTATCTATCTCCAAAAGTCTTTGTGACGATGAGATGAAATTATACCTGAGTGCACTTAAAAATGAGTGTAATAGTAAGCACTCATTTGAGGTGAGATGCTATTATTCTTATTCTGATCACCACTCCTATTACTATCACCATCACCGAGAGATGTTCTGAAAGCATGAACTTTGGGACCACGTTTCCTGACTTTAAATCTTGGCTTCATGACTTGCTACCTGTGGGTCTTTGGTCAAGTTACTAAGATCTCCAGATTTCTGTTTCCTCATCTGTAAAATGGGAAGGATGGTACTTCCTTATAGAGATCGTGTTAAGTATTAAATGAATGAATGTATAGAAAGGATTTACACCTACACTTGGCTCACAAAACATTGCCATTGTGATGATTACTACTTTTCTGCCCTCATCTTATCCCAGCATACCTGTCAGCCACCGTGACTTGTGGTCTGTTTCTCAAGCACTTATGCTCCACCAAGTATCTTGCCTTTGAGGTATATTGCTCCCCATGCTCAGGTATTCTTCAGGTCAGTTCCTGTCTCAGTTTTGTCCTAGCACTTTCTTTTTCTTTTTACAGTATTTTTTAAAAATTATTTCTTTGTTTATTTTTAGTTGCTCTTGGTCTCTGTTGCTGCATGTGGGCTTTCTCTAGTTGTGGCAAACAGGTGCTATTCTTCGTTGGGGTGCACTGGATTCTCATTGCAGTGGCTTCTCTTGTTGCAGAGCACAAGCTCTAGGAACAAAGGCTTCAGTAGTTGCAGCACATGGGCTCAGTAGTTGTGGCTCACTGGATTTATTGTTCAGTGGTGTGTGGAATCTTCCTATTCCAGGGATTGAACCTGTGTTCCTCTAAACTGGCAGGTGGACTTTCATCCACTGTACCACCAAGGAAGTCCCTAGCATTTTCTAAGTGACATCTTTGTGTATGTCTTGCTTCCCGTTTATTATCTGACTCCCCTCACTCTTAGGAAATACAAGCCTTATTTGTTTGCGACTATGTCCCAGGGCCCAGATCAATATCTGGCAGATAGTAGGCATTCAAAAATAGTTGTCAAATGAAAGGGTACAACTGTGAGAGTGTCTGAAGTGGGCTGCAGATCGGTAAGGACCACTTTCTGTACTTAAAGATAGTGTAAAAGGAAAGCAAAGTTGAAAGTGACAGTTGCCCAGTTGTGTTCAACTCTTTGCAACCCCATGGACTCGTGCCTACCAAGCTCCTCTGTCCATGGAATTTTCCAGGCAAGAGTGTTGAGGTGGGTAGCCATTCCCTTCTCGAGGGTATCTTCTTAGCCCCGAGACTGAACCCAGGTCTCCCAGACTGGAGGCAGATTCTTTACTGTCTGAGCTACCAAGGAAAACCTAGACTAGGGGTAATCAAATATAATACAGGTGGGTGACTTGATAATATTGGATCCAGTGTTGGTAACTCTGTTGAAACATAGAAACTTGGAGAAACAAGGATTTCCATTAATAGCCATGTCAAGATAGCAAGCAGAAACTGGGTCTTCCAGGATAAACCTTATTTGTGAACTAGCAGCATTAGAATTGCAGGTGGAGATGGATGCATAAAATTCAGATTCCTGGGTCTCACCCCAGCTCCACAGCATCAGAACCTTTGGTAAAAGAGCCCCAGCATTTATATATTAGGAAGTACCCTGGGTGATTCTAAAATTTGCCAAACATGCCAGAGGTGGGGAACCACTGGAGCTGAAGATTAGAACATCCTCCTTCGAGGGCTTTGTTGTCAACCCAGGAGGCTTCCCTAAAGGTGTTAAATACTTATTAACACTGTTGTGTGGGAGCTGGAGTGACGGGCTTGCTGTGTGGGAGCCAAGCGCTCATTAGCACTTGTATGGGAACCTCTGGCCGGTCTTGAGAGTTAATTTCTTGGCAAACAATGAGAGTCTTCATGAAGCACTTCTGCAGAGTGAGGACAAATTTGGGGTAATGTAGTGCAAATTGTAGGAAGTGAGTACATTAGCACGAAAGAGGTTTAATAAGTCTGGAAAAGAGATTTAGTATGTCTGGCAAATGATGTAAATTTTGAGGGGAAAAAAAAGATGAATTATGGTAGCATGAAGTCTAATCTCTTATAGTCGAACCTCTTCTTTTAAAAAAATGCTTTTGAGAGAACATACTGGAGTTTATAGATCAGATTAATGTCTGTAAAATATTAAATGTTTCATGGATTTTTGTTACAGGTATCTTTGTGTTGGTGGTATGGGCAGTATTTTCTGATTATAGGTAATAGCAGTAAAGTAAACAAAGCCTTTACCATTTTTGATTTCTTAAGTTCTCACTTCTGTCAAGAATTCTGCTTCTTGCTTATTTCATCTCTCTACAGTGGGAGTGAAGCTTAATTAACTTTGGGGTCTCCTCATGCCATCACCGATCTTATATCTTTTCTATCATTTTCTAACCTCTTAAATTCATTTTTCTTTTGAGCATCCTTGATGCAGAGAGCTCATGTATCAATGTGTACCTTCATCAACTTAAGATTTTACAAACATATAGGCTTGGTTTTTAATAGTCTCAACAGCAAGTCTTCATTAAAACTGTTAAAATAGCTCATTGATGCTTTAAACAAAAATCATTACACCATAGATGTCATTTTTTTTGTGTGTAGATATACATATCTACACACACACACACACACACACGTATATGAAATGTTCTTTACATACCTAGGTTTACCCTTAGTTCCTATGAGGTAAAGAAATGAAATAGATGAAAAAAAGTGTTCTTCAGAGGTCTTCATTTGAAATACTATAAAAAATAAGAATTCATCCTTAGGTATGTTAAAACAAAGTCTGAAAAGTGTGTCTTCTCTCACTGATTCCTTTCAGTTTGTACATTTTATTTCTCATTAAATAAACTGAACAATGGGATTTGGGAACCACTTCAAGGATCAGAATTTTAAAGATAGAGGTGAGAGGTTGTAGTCATGAGTATTTCCAATGCCAGGAATAAGAATACTGTGGATGGAGGTCATGAAAATGGTTCACATAAATATTTACATGTTCGGGTAATAATAATGATGATGGTAACAGTAATAAATTGGAAACTGGGTGTATGTGACTTTAAAAGTTTTGGCTTGTGGCCAGCCTTTCACCAGTAGGCTGACTACCTTGGGTAGTAATTGGCAACTTCTTTCCAGGTTTTTCTGTTGATGTAATTTCAGACAGCAGGGAGTGACTTCTCTGTATTCAGAACACATAACAATCCCTGTTCAAAACATATTCTTGTCTCCTTAAGCTTACCTAGACAGACCGTTTCTCTGAAATTTCCTCTAGAGACATGGAGCTATTTTAGTCACTCCCAACATTAGCTAAGTATTTAAAATATTATATATTATAATATCTAACTAGCTGTGTTTCAGGGTTGTGTCTATCCCAGTAAATAAGCACAGTATACAAAGACAGAGCTTCCCTGGTGCTCTGACAGTAAAGAATCTGCCTGCATTGCAGGAAACCTGGGTTTGAGCCCTGGGTTGGGAAGATCCCTTGGAGGAGGGCATAGCAACTCACTCCAGTATTCTTGCCTGGAGAACCTCATGGACATAGGAACCTGGCGGGTCACAGTCCATGGGGTCACAAAGAGTCATACATGACTGTGCAACTAAGCATGCATACAAAGACAATCCATTATTGTATGTTCGATGCAGGATGCAGGATGCTTGGGGCTGGTGCACGGGGATGATCCAGAGAGACGTTGTGGGGTGGGAGGTGGGAGGGGATTCAGGATTGGGAGCTCGTGTACACCTGTGGTGGATTCATGTCGATGTATGGCAAAGCCAATAGAGTATTGTAAAGTAAAATAAAGTAAAAAAAAAAAGTAAATAGGAAAAAAAATACTGAATTATATACTTTAAATGAGCAAATTATACATTATATGAATATTTCAATAAAGCTGTTTTTTTTTTTTTTTTAAAAAAAAACTAAGTTGAAAATAAACTTCTGTTTCTCAGAGAAACGTTAGCTTCCCAAAGATGGGCATGTTTGCTCTGGGAATGAATACCTTCAGTCTAGTAATAGCTTCAGTTTCTAGAGCCAAGCTGTTGTTGAGATGCTGGTTCTATTTAAGAAAAGTTGCTTTTAACTCATAGTATGGGTCTCTTGCCTTCTTTCCTCCTCACTTTCAATTTACTCCAGTCAGTTGTGACTGTCTTTAGGTTTTAGTTTTGGGACTGTACTCTGGGTATGTTAAAAGTGTAACTTCTGCCATAATTCAAAGTGCACACCTAAGGTGGCCATAGGCCCCTGGAGCAGAAAAATACACATTTAATAAAATCAAATTGAGCACCATCTTTCCTGGTAATCTTTGTGGCTGTAATTGAGGCCATTTCTTTGTATAGATTTTCCTCTTAGACACAACCTGGAGTTCAGTTTTTAGTATGACATTAAAATTATATATCAACTAGTAATTTTTCATTTATGACATAAATTCCCATGAACCCTTCAACAAAAAAAGGATGCTAATCTTTAGGATTTTGCCCCAGTTTTGGATTGATAATTACAAACCACCTTGTACAAAATCTCTATTATTCAGAGGATGAGATGGTTGGATGACATCACTGACTCAATGGACATGAGTTTGAGCAAATTCTGGGAGATAGCAAAGGACAGGGAAGCCTGGTGTGCTGTAGTCCATGGGGTCACGAAGTCAGATACGACTTAGTGACTGAACAAACAAATGATTATAATGTCTCCCTTCAAGCCACTTTCTCTTCTATAAATGGGCAGAAATCACTTAAAAGTTTTATGGTTTGAATTTCAAAGTCACATAAAAGTACAGTCTAATATTTTTGTAGTTAAACATACAAAGAAAAGTAAAAATTTTCTTGATACATGTATTGATTTCGCTATTGAAATAGTATATCTAGACTGGGTTTAATTCATACAATGTTTTTCATGTTCTTTCTGACTTAACCAGGACAAGGCCAAAATAAAAACCACACACACACACACACACAAACTTTCTGTATATCCCATCCCTGGCTGGCTATTTCTACTTTGAATATAATACAATAAAATAGAATTATGAAGAGAATAGGAATTAAAGTTTCACTTCAGAAGAGTTCTAAATTCTGCAAATTTTATGTTTAAAATGATATTTGTATAGGAGAAATTTTAATTTTTGTATTTAAAAATATATTTGACATTTTTCTTAGAATTTAAAATCATATAGTGTTTGATATGCTTTATTTTCCACTAATGTGTGTACAGTTCCTATATTTCCACTGATTTGTCCTGGTCGATCAAAAAAGAAATTCAGAGTCATGTATTATAGTAATCAAATTATTGAAACTTTCCTATAAATAGTTTAAAAGCAATTTAGAAAATAATAGTGTATGCTGTTCACTCTGGGTAGAGTGCTAGAAATAATGAGTCTCAGAAAATAATATCAGCACATTAGATATTCAAGAGAATGGAGATGCAATGCTTGGAAAAAATACAATACAAAACACAAGTACCACAAAGATGTAAAGAATAATGAATACCAATTTAGACAAAAGACATTAGCTATAATGTTTATTGTCACAAAAACAACATGACAGCTATGACTTTTGGCCTTCTGTTGGAAAAGAGTTAACAGCAACTTAAATATTGGGAACGTATGTAATTGAAAGAAATACAAATTCCTTCATGAAAACTGGAAAAAGAGTACAGGGCTACAGGTATCAACTAAAAAGAGATAATAAGGATGACATGGGAGTGGAATGCAAATATAATGGATTTTAAAATGATATTGCTGTTTATTTGTATTAATTACTTTCCACTACCTTTTTCTAAAATAGAAGGCTTTTTAAATAGAATCTAAAATAGAAGTCTTTCTATAATGAGAGAGATTTTCTTTTGTACTATCTTATGCTATAATTGGATAGGATTCAAATAGATTTTCCAATAGATTTTCCTTCTGTATGTACATTTGAACTGGGAAGAAAAGCTAAACTCCATTTCCTAGCTTTTAAAAAATAAAAAATCTGAAGCAAAAGTAGGTTAAAAGGATTTCGAGAAAGACACATATTTAACTCTAATGGACCACATAGCATCATGCAAGTTTAGAATTTATGGTAGAAAACTAGGTTTTGATTAAACAGATGAGCAGGGAGGGAGACTGTCAGGTAGATGTGAAGTACAAGAGGAGAGAGATGCTCAAGGCTGAGAAAAACAAAAAGAGGCTAACAAAGAGAAAACTGAAGAAGAAGAAAAAAAGACAGGATGAAGACGGGGAAAAGAAAATGCTCAAAATAATTCAAGCTCAAACAAACAAAACCCTATCTCAGTATTACATAAATTGTTTACTTAACTCACATCAGCAAACTGGCCCTGTTTTGTCTGTATCTTCTGGCACATACCAGATCATCTGATGCTTCATAGAGAAGAAACTAAAAGAGCGAACTTTGTGATTTCCTTGCAGTGGCTGAGAAGCGCCAAGGGTCCTGGCACGGTTTGGTGCCTGTCACCCTTCCCCATCAGCCTGCAGCTGGGTCATGTTGTCTCTGCACATCTGTCCAACGTCCAGTGTCTTGTTAGGTTCCAGCTGTATTTAGTTAGTGGAGCATGACAAACTCCTATTAAGGTTCTTACACTTGTAATTAAAAATGGATTGTCTAGAGAACACTCTAAGGGCTCTGTGGAAAAACTCTTAACTCCATTTACTAAATACGAAATCAAACATGGCAATTAATTATGGACTGTATCAGGGCAACCCTTTCTCTGACTATGCTTTCCATTCTTGCCTAGGGAGTGGGTGAATGTTTTCTGACAATTGCTAAGTTATTGCCTTCTGCTCTCTCTGCCAGCCGTTTTCACATCCTTTTTGTTCCTTTGGTCCCCATCTGCCTGGCTAAGGTGTCTGAGGCTAGGTTTTGTAGCCTTGCACTCATTCAGATGAATGTTCAGTACGTGAGACTTTGTAAAGTAAAGGCTTTACAAGTAAGTCTGCTTGCCTCTCCTCTCTTTGGTTGGAAAATGGGTTCATTTCACTTTACAGAAGTTCTCTCCTGCCCTTGTCGCTCTGGCATTTCCTGCCCTGCTGTTGTCCAGGCTGTTCCAGTTTCTCCTACCACCCTCTCACCTTGGGTTTCCCACGGAATTGGGCCAGTCTTTCAGTGTTTATCTCTGCTGGGTGACCCATGGTAGGTACTCTCTCTTCACTTAGTGTTTCCCAATAGTTAGACAAGTGAGGCTTTTCTATCATGGTAGTATTGGGCGGTGAGGTCCAAGCTCTATGATCATTTCCCTCTAAAAAGGGTACATCACAGATCATCTGGCTGACCAGGAGGTTAGTTGCCCCTCACTCTGATTTTACTGGCCATTTCTTCCTGGCTTCCCCTCTTTCTTTCAGGGCAAAGTCTATCACCCTTCCTTTGGAGGTTGAAACTAAGAAGTTATGTCTGTCTCTCTGGCCCATGAAGATAAATAATTACTGTCTCAATGGTGCTTTTGCTTACTGAAGTGTATGACCTAGAGTAACGTACATAACTGCTCTGTGTTTCAAATGTATGGTGTATTTGTAATATATGAATAATGATTAAGTATTTCATGGGTAATGATTCCATCTATTGCACAAAGTTAAAATGAGCCTTATAAGGAGGAGTGAGGGTGAGTGTCTTATACTCTTCAGTTCAGTTCAGTCACTCAGTTGTGTCTGACTCTTTGTGACCCCATGAAGTACAGCACGTCAGGCCAATCTGTCCATCACCAACTTCCAGAGTTCACCCAAACTCATGTCCATTGAGTCAGTGATGCCATACAGCCATCTCATCCTCTGTTATCCCCTTTTCCTCTGGCCCTTGTTCCTTCCCAGCATCAGGGTCTTTTCAAATGAGTCAGCTCTTTGCATCAGGTGCCAAAATATTGGAGTTTCAGCTTCAACATCTGTCCTTCCAAATGAGCACCCAGGACTGATCTTTTTTCAGATGGCCTGGTTGGATCTCCTTGCAGTCTGAGGGACTCTCAAGAGTCTTCTCCAACACCACAGTTCAAAAGCATCAGTTCTTCGGCTCTCAGCTTTCTTTATGGTCCAACTCTCACATCCATACATGACTACTGGAAAAACCACAGCCTTATGGCATCCGGTCCCATCACTTCATGGGAAATAGATGAGGAAACAGTGGAAACAGTGTCAGACTTTATTTTTTTGGGCTCCNTTCCTGTCATCTGACTGTGGTCTATTATTGGACTGCACCATGCAAAGCAGTGTTCTTAAGACACTCATCATCTCAGCTTTAGAGCTGGACTTGCCAGCCAACTTGCTCTCCCAGGGCTAATTTATCTGTAAGATATTAAATAGAACCACACAGTCAAAGTTTGAATTCTAGCCTCTTATGCTGTCTTGGTCCATCAGGTCATATTAATCATCTAATGATATGCCCTCGAACAAGCTGCTTGCTGCATACTTTAACTGTCCAAACTGCATAACCTTCCACCCCCATTGGGAGAAATCTTCTGGTAGGAAAACAAACTCATGAAAGACAGAGGGACTGCCAAGTGGAACAGGGGAATGACTAGAAAGAGGGTTTTCTAGTTTTTTTTTTTTCCAAATGAAACTCTAACCACGTGTGATTTCCACTTGTCTTTGCCAAATTCCTCTCCATGTAAGGTAGTATTCCATGGGAACTCAACCTCAAAGGAAACATTCACTAAGCGCGTGGCATTTCTCTGTGGCAACCAAAGGGAAATGGTGGGAGAAATATTACATGTCTTATGAAGAAATCTAGATGTGTCCTGAATGTTTGATGTCCTGAGTTTTGTTTTGTTTTGTTTTAATATTATTGTTTTCATTATGGAAGATCCAGCTAGATCTCACTTACCCTTCAGCCCAGCTCAGACCTCTGAGTTCTAGAGTCGTGGCTTTGGTTTAATCCTGATAAATTGAAAGAAGTTTGAAGAGACCCATAAGAATAATAAAAGGAATAGGAAGAGTGATTTATGGAATAAGTTAAAGAAACAAACTATGTGTAGTATGGTTAAGTGATAGTAAGTATAAGACATGAGGCTAAAAGTACAGAAGTGTATAACTGCCATCACTAAGAATTGTATTACACATAGAGTATTACTTAGAAGCTAGATATCATGGAATACAATTAAAGGCAGGTAATTTAGATTGTTCCCCAATAGTAATGTTAATTTAGATTGTTCACTAATAGTAATGTTAATAGCAACTATTTATTCACAAATAGAAAAATTAAGCTATAATATCAATAAGCTATCAGTGAATTAGCATATATGTATAATATGAAATCTGCTGCTGCTGCTGCTAAGTCGCTTCAGTCATGTCTGACTCTGTGCGACCCCATAGACAGCAGCCCACCAGGCTCCCCCGTCCCTGGGATTCTCCAGGTAAGAACACTGGAGTGGGTTGCCATTTCCTTCTCCAATGGATGAAAGTGAAAAGTGAAAGTGAAGTCCCTCAGTCATGTCTGACTCTTAGCGATCCCATGGACTGCAGCCTACTAGGCTCATCCGTTCATGGGATTTTCCAGGCAAGAGTACTGGAGTGGGTTGCCATTGCCTTCTCCANTCTCCAATGGATGAAAGTGAAAAGTGAAAGTGAAGTCCCTCAGTCATGTCTGACTCTTAGCGATCCCATGGACTGCAGCCTACTAGGCTCATCCGTTCATGGGATTTTCCAGGCAAGAGTACTGGAGTGGGTTGCCATTGCCTTCTCCAAATATGATATCTAAGCCAGCCTAAATTCTAAAAATGAGGTCCAGGTTGTAGCCAATTTATACAATTAGAAGTTGTGTCAATGCAAATTATGAGAAGACAAACAGTATTCCAAGAGTTAACAGTCTGGGGAGGGTGGTAGGAAAAGTGACATTTCAGCTGAAGCCATAGTAGGAGTTGCCTGTGGGGAGAGAGGAGGTAGTTGGTGGGAAAGGGTAGGAGACAGCTCTGTGAAAGCCCAGGGAGCAAGGGCACAATTTCTGTATCTGGATGTGTTTAACTTGAAATGTGATTTTCTCAGAACTAAAAATTAAAATTTAGAGTAAATCACCTACAGTTACCCAAGAGAACCTAGAACTTCAGATAACTCTGCTAAGGGCACTGTATTCCACATGGCTTAGTGCCCATAACGTATGGCCTGCTACATTTACGATCCTGCAGTGCAGCCTGGTCTCTGCACTCGCATGGGGGCCGGGAAAGTCTGCACACTTACAGAATTCGACATGACTGCTACAATCCTCTGTGGTCATAGACAAGCCAGGTCTCTCTGTATAGGAAACAGGATAAACCCAAGAGAGGACAGCTGTGTCCCCTACTTGGACCTTGATGTATCCTTAGGTAAAACCATATCCAGAAATAAATTACTTATACTCCATAAAAACAATGTTGAAAATGTTTGAGAAAATTTTTAAAGAGAGCCTTAATATTGAATAATTGAGGAATTATGATTTCTAAAATTCTGAGNACCTTGATGTATCCTTAGGTAAAACCATATCCAGAAATAAATTACTTATACTCCATAAAAACAATGTTGAAAATGTTTGAGAAAATTTTTAAAGAGAGCCTTAATATTGAATAATTGAGGAATTATGATTTCTAAAATTCTGAGAGTTCTCTCATGAATGCTTCTTTGAAAAAGTGATATGTATCCTCTACACATTCAGCCACTGCTGGGGCCCATCTTTATTGAATATAGGTCAGCTGTGAGATGATTCATAGGTGTTCTATGGGAACAAGAATCAAAAGAGTTCGGTGATTAACAAAAGCTGGATTAGACAAAGTTAAGTAGGCATCCTATGTGTAATAAATTTGTATTAATGTAAATTGTAAAATTATTGTGAGGTAATATAGTACTTGTTATCTCCCAAACATTTCATCGGAGGAGACATTTTTTTTCTCTCTAGAAACACTACATATTCCTCAGAAACCTAATATTCCTATATTCTCATGCAGGTGATCTAAAATTAGGAAAAAGTCATTATATTTTTGGTCCTAGAATTTATTGCCAATTCACTACTTTTGCAATTACATCTACAATTCTGATCTGAATCTATAAGGTCATTCACCATCTGGCTCCAGCCCAGTTCTCTCTTCCACTTTTTACCTCCTTGCCAATGTACTACATACACTGGCCACATTGAACTTCTCCCTTATTCTGAGCATGCCTCCCTTTCCCCAGTCTGTACCTCATACGTTCCTCTCTGCTTGGAAAGCCCTCAGCTCCCATTGTCAACCTCCCCCTGCCTCATTCCCACTTCTGATTGTCAAGGGCCCATTTATTCTTCAAGATCTAGTTCAAGTTCTAGTATCTTGCCTCAGAACTTTGTTCTTTCTTTTGTTGTAGCACTCATACCATTATATTTTCATTTATCTCTTTATCTGACCGTTTCCTGCCTCAGCCTTCTTAACGGTCCAACTTTCATATCCATTAAGAAGGCTAAGCACCAGAGAATTGATGCTTTCTAGCTGTGGTGCTGGAGAAGACTCAGGAGAGTCCCTTGGACAGCAAAGAGATCAAACCAGTCAATCCTAAAGGAATCAACCTTGAATATTCATTGGAAGGACTGGTGTTGAAGCTGAAGCTCCAATACTTTGGTCACCTGATGCAAAGAGACGACTCATTGGAGAAGACCCTGATGCTAGGAAAGACTGAGGGCAAGATAAGAAGGGAGTGACAGAGGATGAGATGGTTGGATGGCATCACTGACTCAATGGATGTTAGTTTGAGCCAACTGTGGGAGATAGTGGAGGACAGGGACAGTTCAGTCCCTCAATCGTGTCTGACTCTTTGTGACCCCATGGACTGCAGCACACCAGGCCTCCATGTCCATCACCAACTCCCAGAGCTTGCTCAAGGGAAGCCTGGTATGCTGCAGTTTATGGGGTGGCAAAGAGTTGAATGACTTAGCTACTCAACAGCAACAATTCCTGCCTCATCTGACCATTTCCTGCCCCCTGCCTTCCCAACTCTATTTCTTGCTTCAAGCCAGGACAGAGACGATGCTCAGGTTTGTATATACAGTCTTACCTAACAGAGCAGCCAGCAAACAAATGAAATGCCCGTGCTGATTGTATGCTCTTGAATTTGTCTGCATGTTTGTTTTTGCTAAGGATATTCTCTGCATTTTAAGTAAAACAAATAAGTCACCAAATAGAAAGCATCTATATGGTGAGAAGTGGGATTCCATGGTGTCTCAGATGATAAAGAATCCATCTGCAAATGTGGAAGACCTGGGTTCAGTCCCTGGGTTGGGAAGATTCCCCTGGAGGAGAGCATAGCAACCCACACCAGTATTCTTGCCTGGACAATCCCCATGGACAGAGAAGCCTGGTGGGCTATAGTCCATGGTGTCGCAAAGAGTCGGACACAACTGAGCGACTAAAGCACATGGTGAGAAGCACAACTTTTCTGTCTTGATTGTTGCAACAATGCAATACATTGCTTGTTGCACTTATTACTGCATAAAGATTAAAGTTATGGGTTTCTATGAGTCATCACATAGCACTGTTCTTGAGCCCAGAGACCTTAGTATATTCATTTTTCATTCTTAGCAAAATGCTATGTCAATTGGTGTCAAGTGTCAAATGTATGTATCTTTCATTCTTATTAACAGCTATATTAAGTATAGCTCTTAATAAATGCCCAAAGGATGATGTTTAAATTAAATGAAACTGACCACTCAGTTCCTTGCTATCACCCCTTCTGTTGTAAAGATTGTCACAGCAAAATGACAAAAGGTGTGAACTCAGACCAAAATGCTTGATTTCAATCCCAGCTCCTCACCAGCTGTGTGACCTTGGGCGAGATACTAAACCATTTTGTTCTTCACCCTGTCATCTTTGAAAAGGGTATGTTAATGTTTCTGACCTTCTAGGGCTGTTATTAAATCTCAATCTGCGATTTATATCTGTTTCTACATCTGCTCTATTTTCATTTTATAGAGTGTTTTTCTTATGCCTTCCCAGTGAGAAAACAGACCATCAGATGAATCAAACAAAGAGAAAACCACTACCCTTCTAAATTCAGTGAAATAGCAAATCAGAGATGAGGGTCAGTCATGTCAATAATGAGTTACCTAAGCAAGTCGGAGAGTATGATTTGCATGGTGGAATGACTACAATCTGCCCAATCAAAAGTTGACTGCAAAGTGATTTATTTCCCACCTTTTAAACATTGTTTTCAGCTTTTATTTAAAAATCTGCAATCGTCAGGGGAAAAAAATACTATAAGGTATATTTTTATTTCATTTTTTGGCCACACCACATGGCTTGCAGCATCTTAGTTCCCAGACCAGGGATTGAACAGGGGCCCCAGCAGTGGAAGCACTAACCACTGGACTTCTGGGGAATTCTTTGGGGCATATATTTAATTTGGGATACTTTGCAAGATGCTTTAAAATATGTGTTATCTTATTCGATTCTCATGGGGACTCTATAAAGAAGACTGATCTAGTTTTACATTTCATCTGGGTGATCGTGCAAGTAAATGACAATTGACATAGCATATTACTAAGTGTCAAATATGTGTATCTAATAATAAACACAGGTTTCAGAAAATGGAATTATTCCTTGAGAACAAGAGCAGGGGGTAAAATTATAGTAGAGGATTTAGAGCTTCAGGTGGACCTCAGAAGGTAGGATTTACTTACGTGTCAGGAAGGAGAATGGGCAGAGTTTGGAATGCATTTGGTATGTTTGAGGTAATGAGCTCACCGTGGCAGCCGTGGAGGCTCAGGCTAGTCCTGGGAGTCAAAGCCAAACCTGAAAGTCTGAGCCAGAGCGGAGAGGGTTTGGAATGCTGTGCTAACCCATGCATGCCTGTGTCCTGAATTTTAAGTGTAACCATTCTCTTCCCTGGGGAATCTACTCCATGAACTATAAGTACAATAGCCAAGGAAAGTCCAGACACCCGCAGGGATGTACCTCCAGACACTAAGTAACCCACTGCCCACCAATCAAAATAAAGCTTTACTCAATTGCTTCTCAACAGATAATAACCACCCCCAGCATTGATCCGGAGCTATAAAAGTAGTCATTCACCCACTGAGAAGTTACCACACATTGCTACCAGAATTGTATTGGCTATTGGGAATGGTTTAATAACAGTACTTTATTAATTTGTGTTTTAGATGTGTCATTACTAATTTACCCATTCAGTCAATTTCTATTTTCCTCTGTCCCAGTCCAACCACTGTGTGTAGGACAAGGAGAAAGCTAAAAAGATAAGTGTAGTTTTTTTCAATTCTGATAGAAATTATCCAGGAATGTTGTAGAGTCTTCCTTAAAAGTATCACAAATAGAATGTATTCTCATCCTCTTCAAGTACTGTATATGTGATGTGTGGCTCCCAGGGATGGGGGAGCCTGGTGGGCTGCTGTCTGTGGTGTCGCAGAGTCAGACACTTAGCAACTTAGCAGCAGCAGCAGCAGGCGAGGTGGAGTGAGGTGGAGGGGACCTTAAGAGGTCAGGTGAAAGTGAAAGTGAAAGTCACTCAGTCGTGTCCGACCCTTTGCAATGACCCTACTACTGGGATTATTAGGCATGGTCTTAGTACTTAGTACTGACAATTCTGGATAGATAAATTAGCTTTTACCTCTCAGAGAAAGCTCAGTATTTTTCATTCAGTATCCTTAGGTTCACACACATACCTCTTACTACTGTCAATCTTTCTTCCCAAATGTCCTTTCATATAAGAAAAAAAGATATAAAGTAAAATTGAATTTTTTGCTAGAATATGCCTCTTGTTTGCTACTTTAGAATTTTAAAGCACGTAACTGCCATTTATAATCCATTCTCAGAGTAATCTTGTCAGAAAAATTATGCCCTAGTTATTGATGAGAAGTGAGATGCTTGGAGCTTTCCTTTATCTTGTTCTAAACTTTCAGAAACAACAACTACAAGAAGGTTTTTGTTAATAATAAAAAATGTCAGTGAGAAATACATAAATTATATCAACAAATTATCATCTAAGAATAAGTTGGCACTTTAAAAATCTCAATACTGTTCTGTCTCATATGCAGAATATCATGTAGCATCTCATTGACTGCCTCCCAGGGCAGTGCTTTCTTTCCCAAAGCAGACCCTCCCCCTTCCCCACCTTGCTCAGACCTTGTCTCCTTGACCTCTCAGCAACTTTTGATATTGTTACCCAGAGGGCCCTTGACCTCCCTACTTCCCTAGCTTCTGTTATACCTGGAACTTCTTTTACTTCTCTGAATGCTTCTCCGTGGGCTCATGGACTCTTCTGTCCATCCTCTCAGTGTAGGCATTATCCACAGTCTCTTTCTCTTTAAGTCTATTTTCAGGGAGGCATCTCATTTACTCTCAAAGCTTCATTCCTCCATAAATGTCCATATCTATATCTAAACCTGCATCTACCTCCCTTTCAATTCTAACCCCTCTTTCTTGATGCTTGATACTACCCCTGGTGTAAGTCTCGGGGGCATCTTTAGCTTGCTCTCTTTCCCTCCTCCACCTCTGGGTTGTGTTGGTCTCCACAAGATCATAAACTCCACAAGGACAGACCTTGTGGGTGTTATCATTTTTACTTAAACTCAAGTGTCCTTAGCACTTAGATCAATGCCTGGCACATTGTTGACACTGGTTAAACATTGAATAAGTGAATGACTATCACCCAATTTCTACCCACTACAAACCAGCCTAACTCTCATTTACATCCTGTTAGTCACCTGCAAATAATGCTATGGCAGTTATATTATTTATAAACCAATCTAGGGCATTTGGAGGGCTTCCCTGGTGGCCCAGCTGGTAAAGAATCCGTCTGTAATGCAGGAGACCTGGGTTCAATCCCTGGGTTGGGAAGATCCCCTGGAGAAGGGAAAGGCTACCCATCCCAGTATTCTGGCCTGGACCATCCCATGGACTCACAAAAAGTCAGACACAACTNTGTAATGCAGGAGACCTGGGTTCAATCCCTGGGTTGGGAAGATCCCCTGGAGAAGGGAAAGGCTACCCATCCCAGTATTCTGGCCTGGACCATCCCATGGACTCACAAAAAGTCAGACACAACTGAGCAACTTTCACCTTCATGGCATTTTTAGGGTGGAAGTGGATGCTATTAATAATTATTCTGGGATGACAGGCATAAAGTTGGAATGTCTTGGGGAAACCTGATTATATGCTTACTGTAGCCATTGGCATTTTAAAACTTTTCCTCCTCATATATTCCTTTGCATGTCAGCCACCAGATCACACATCTGCCTTTGCACTATCCTCTCACCATGTCTCACCCTTGGCACCTTCACTCCCACTTGCTGGTTTCAGGATTCACCACCTCTAGCCTGGTTACTATTAATAGCCTCTTACTCTGCTGTGCTCAGTCATGTCTGACTCTTTGCGACGCCCCCTGGATAGTAGCCTGCCAGGCTCCTCTGCCCATGGAATTTTCCAGGCAGCATATGGGAATGGGTTGACATTTCCTACTCCAGGGGATTTTCCCAACGCAGGGATCGAACCCATGTCCCTTGAGTCTCTTGCATTGGCAGGCGGATTCTTTACCTCTGCACCACCTGGGAAGCCCTCTTAGTCATCTTAATACTAATAGCTCTCATGGACTCCTAACCTGTCTCTCCAGTGTCTGTCTTTACCCATTCTACCCCCACTACACATTGCTGACAAATTCATCTTCCTAAAAAATAGCTCCAATAATAGGACTTCCCTACCCAGAAGAGTTTAATTGGTTTTCCAATAACTCTGAAGTAAGTACAGAAACAGACTTTTAATTTTCCAAGTCTTCAGCTCTGGACTGATCTACATTTTAGGCATATATACTCAAGATCTGAGCTATCCAAAGCAACTTTGGCATCACCTGGGAGCTTATTAGAAATGAAGAGTTTTGGACCCCACCTTTAGATTTATAAAATCAGAATCTACATTTTAGCAAGATTCCCAAGTGATCTGTGTACACACTAAGGTTTGAGAAGCACTACTCTGCCTTTTAATCTAACTGGGAAGAATCACAGTTTTAAAACCACATCCCAAGATTTTGGCTTCCATACTTAGTTTATACTGGTCTCTTTTTGTAGACTACCTGCTCCCACCTTCTCCACTCAATGAAATTGTATTAATCTTCCAAAGGTTAACCTCAACCACTGTATATCCCATAAAACTTTCCTGAAACAACTGCTGTCTTTGCATTCTCTGAACACCATACTATTTAATTTATACTGTCTTATTATTTCATTTACATTATATTAAAGGTATTCAGATATTAATTTTATATGCACATTCATTTCCTCACTTATATTGTAAGCTCAATATGGGTACAAACCATTTTTTTTTAATTGTGGCAAAATATTCACACAAGGACCTACAGTATAGCACAGGGGATTATATTCAATATCTTGTTATAACCTATAATGGAAAACAATTTAAAATATTAATATAAATGTATAACTGAATCACTTTACTGTACCCTTGAAACTGGCACAACATTATAAATTGAATATGCTATGCTAAGTCACTTCAGTCGTGTCTGACTCTTGTGACCCCATAGACAGCAGCCCACCAGGCTCCCCCTTGTGGGTGTTATCATTTTTACTTAATGATAACATTAAGTCCCTAGGATTCTCCAGGCAAGAGCACTGGAGTGGGTTGCCATTTCATTCTCCAATGCATGAAAGTGAAAAGTGAAAGTGAAGTCGCTTAGTCATGTCCGACTCTTAGTGACCCCATGGNGAACACCTGTGGGCGCTGTTCCCCTCACAGCTGTAACACTGCACGCCGTTTGGTGGCAGGTTTTGAAGCTCCAGGACTTGGGAGATCAGTGGCAGAGAAACCAAGGAAATTAGCCCGAAGGGTGTCCCACCATTAGGTCTCCAGGACTCCCACCTCTCAGCCAGAGATGTCATGGCGCTCCCTTGTGGTCAGACCTTGGAACAGCACCCTCTTTGGGCGGGGGTGAGGGTTGGGGGCTGGTTCTTTGAGGTTTGTGACAGAAATCTCCCCACGAACCCTCACCTGCCTAGACTCTGGGTAAGGCGAAACAGTCCCTGCCTTCAGAGAACTTACGATTTAGAGCTACACTGTCCCCGGACTTCGCTAATGGTCCAGTGGTTAAGAATCCACCTGCCAACGCAGGGTACCTGGGTTCGATCCCTGGTCCAGGAAGATCCCCCATGCCGCGGAGCAACTAAGCGTGGGAGCCACAGCTTTGGAGTCTGGGCTCTAGAGCTGGAGAACCACTGACTACCGAACCCCGCGTGCCCTAAAGCCCGTGCCCCGCAACAGAAGCCACTGCAATGTGAAGCCCACATACTGCAACTAGAGAGTAGCCCTCTCTCTGCAGCTAGAGAGAGCCCATGGGTAGCAACAAAGATCCAGTGCGGCCATAAAAAGAAGTAATAAATAAATAATAGAGCTACACTGTCCTGTATGATAGGCACTGGCCACCTGTGGTTGTTTACACTGACACTAAAATGAATACGGAATGAAATCCAAAATTCAGTTCAACTGCTCAATAGCCATAGGTAGTAGAGGCTACTCTATTGGGCAATACTGGTAAAGAAATTTTCATCACCATTGCAAGTCCTGTTGGCCAATANTGGCCACCTGTGGTTGTTTACACTGACACTAAAATGAATACGGAATGAAATCCAAAATTCAGTTCAACTGCTCAATAGCCATAGGTAGTAGAGGCTACTCTATTGGGCAATACTGGTAAAGAAATTTTCATCACCATTGCAAGTCCTGTTGGCCAATAATTGTTTGCAGAGACAGAGTAACACAAAGGATCTAGATTATACTTGGGAGGGCAGAATTGGGGACATCTTTCCTGAGGATGATGCTTTAAAGCTGAGACCTGATGAAGGAGAAATATAGCCAGCCAGGTAAACTCCTAGGGGAGATGTGTTCCTGGTGGAGGGTACTGTATGTGCAAAGGCCATAAGGCAGACACATGCTGGGTTACAGACAGCATAATAGAACCTTCGGACAGCATTTTAAAAGCAAGTGGGAGCCATTGAAATGTTTGAAGAAGAGGAACATGCTTTGATTTACACTAAAAAAAAACACTCTTGCTGCTGTGTTGAATGTAGGCTGTAGGGTAGCGGGAGGCGCAGCAAGGTCATTGCAANTGACATTGTACAGGAGATGGATCAAGACCATCCCCATGGAAAAGAAATGCAAAAAAGTAAAATGGCTGTCTGGGGAGGGCTTACAAATAGCTGTGAAAAGAAGAGAAGAGAAAAGGAAAGATACAAGCATCTGAATGCAGAGTTCCAAAGAATAGCAAGGAGAGATAAAGCCTTCCTCGGTGATCAATGCAAAGAAATAAAGGAAAACAACAGAATGGAAAAGACTAAAGATCTCTTCAAGAAAATTAGAGATACCAAGGGAACATTTCATGCAAAGATGGGCTCAATAAAGGACAGAAATGGTATGGACCTAAAAGAAGCAGAAGATATTAAGAAGAGGTGGCAAGAATACACAGAAGAACTGTACAAAAAAGATCTTCATGACCAAGATAGTGACGCTGGTGTGATCACTCACCTAGAGCCAGGCATCCTGGAATGTGAAGTCAAGTAGAATGTGAAGCTAGTGGAGGTGATGGAATTCCTGTTGAGCTATTTCAAATCCTGGAAGATGATGCTGTGAAAGTGCTGCACTCAATATGCCAGCAAATTTGGAAAACTCAACATTGGCCACAGGACTGGAAAAGGTCAGTTCTCATGCCAATTCCAAAGAAAGGCAATGCCAAAGAATGCTCAAAGTAAAATAATGCTCACACATGTGAAATTCCAGCAAATTGTTTCTTCCAGGTGGGAGGCTCAAGGACTGAAAGACTGAGAAATAAGTATACAATGACAATACTTGACAATCAACCCTAATAGCCATTGCTGAGAACTATTCATTTGTAAGATTATGAATATCAACCTCAAATTCCAATTGAAATTATAATTGAGAAGAAATAAACTTATCCAGCAACCCGAGAGCCTATCAGTTCCTTAGTAGAGGTAAGTGTCTTTCTCTTGGTCAGACCATGACCACTTACTGGGCAACTGAATGCGGTGGGATTGTATCCCCCTAGGAGCTTGGAAGGTGCCAGGGCCAGAGGAAATGAATCTGATGGGAAAAGATACCCCTTGAATGTGTAGTTTGATATTTACGTTGGATAATAAGAGAATGAATATTGATTCAATACCCACACGTGCTACCCTCCTCATCTCCAAGGGCAATGAGCCACGGAGAGCTAAGAGTTGTGGCAGGGACCTAAGTATTCCTCTTCAGTCTTTCCAAGGAGGTAAGACTGTCCAACTGAAGAAAAATGCACACCTGGGATTTCTTTGGAAGGAATGATGCTAAAGCTGAAACTCAGTACTTTGGCCACCTCATGAGAAGAGTTGACTCATTGGAAAAGACTTTGATGCTGGGAGGGATTGGGGGCAGGAGGAGAAGGGGACGACCGAGGATGAGATGGCTGGATGGCATCACGGACTCGATGGACGTGAGTCTGAGTGAACTCCGAGAGATGGTAATGAACAGGGAGGCCTGGCGTGCTGCGATTCATGGGGTCGCAGAGTCGGACTGAACTGAACCGAACTGAACAATTGAAAGGTATGTTTTACTTGGGGGAACTTACTGAGGACTATAGCCCAAGGGAGAGCCTCTCAAATAGCTCTGAGGAACTGTTCTGCCAGACATATAGGAGTTTTTGCTAAAAATAAAAATATAGTCAAATGTCAAAGATTACTGATAATCACAAAAAACAGGCCTATCACATTAATGATTTTAGTGCCTTTCTATACATGGGAATATGCAAGAGTCCGGGCTTATTGGCATTACTCTTTACATAAGCATCTTAACAGTCTAGGGCCAGTATCTGAGCCACATAATGCTTTCTGTTATTTTCTCCATCCAGGAAATGGGTGCACCTTGCCACTACAATGTCTGATGACTTGATGGCAGGCAAGATTTTTTGTTTACTGGAATGGAAAACATTCCAGTAAATGGAACAGCAAATGGAATAACACCCCCTGTCCACAGCGTAAACACAGTGACATAAACCCAAAAAGAAAATCTCACAAATGGGGAAAGATTAGGCCAGTTTATGCTTCCCAGTAGCCCCTGTCTCTTATACACATCNTCCTTGGAAGAAAAGTTATGACCAACCTAGATAGTATATTCAAAAGCAGAGACATTACTTTGCCGACTAAGGTCCGTCTAGTCAAGGCTATGGTTTTTCCTGTGGTCATGTATGGATGTGAGAGTTGGACTGTGAAGAAGGCTGAGCACCGAAGAATTGATGCTTTTGAACTGTGGTGTTGGAGAAGACTCTTGAGAGTCCCTGGACTGCAAGCAGATCCAACCAGTCCATTCAGAAGGAGATCAGCCCTGGGATTTCTTTGGAAGGAGTGATGCTAAAGCTGAAACTTCAGTACTTTGGCCACCTCATGAGAAGAGTTGACTCATTGGAAAAGACTGTGATGCTGGGAGGGATTGGGGGCAGGAGGAGAAGGGGACGACGGAGGATGAGATTGCAGGATGGCATCACGGACTGAGTCTGAGTGAACTCTGGGAGATGGTGATGGACAGGGAGTCGGACACGACTGAGTGACTGAACTGAACTGAACTGACTAGGTGGACCTTTGTTGGCAAAGTAATGTCTCTGCTTTTTAATATGCTGTCTAGGTTGGTTCCAAGGAGTAAGCGTCTTAATTTCATGGCTACAATCACCATCTGCAGTGATTTTGGAGCCCCCCAAAACAAAGTCAGCCACTGTTTCCACTGTTTCCCCATCTATTTGCCATGAAGTAATGGGACTGGATGCCATGATCTTAGCTTTCTGAATGTTGAGCTGTAAGCCAACTTTTTCACCCTCCTCTTTCACTTTCATCAAGAGGCTGTTTAGTTCTTCTTTACTTTCTGAGCTTATTGATATTTCTCCCAGCAATCTTGATTCCAGCTTGTGCATCTTCTAGCCCAGCATTTTTCATGATATACTCTGCATATAAGTTATAGTCTTAGCAAAGTATTTGGCACATAGCAAATTTCACAGCAAATTTTTGCTGGTCTTAGTCTCCAGGGAGCAGATTTATGAATACAAGGGGTATATATGCTTGTTGCATTGTAGGGCTAGAGGAAGACAGCTTAATCCCTTTATGATCATAACATGTATATTATATCCTGAAGTAATAAACTTAATATCATTTTACCATATTTTATAATGATATCTTTAAGTTGTGAGATATGTTTTATTTTACCCTAAAATAATGACTGAATTTTTGTGGCTTGAATTTATCCTTCATCTGGCATTGTAAAATCTATCTTTTTTTGAGGGAGAGGTGTACCACCATGATTATTATATTTGCATGGTGAACATTTCACAAAACAACCTGAATGAAACTTAGGATTCTTAACAGATAATTTCAGTTTCAAAAGTGTATCTTTTCAAAAGGGAACTACTGCTCCCAGTAGAATTGTAATCTTATGATTAACAAGTGAGTAACTTTTTCTCTGATTTATATGCTTATACAATAAATATGAGAGAGAAATAGAAATAAGCAAGGGCATTAATTAAAATTTTTGGTACTCCATAAATGAAACTTCACTTTTAAAATTTGAAATATTTTGAAGAGCGTGACAAAGAAGTTTTGAGAATTGCCTAAAGCATAGGTTTTGAAATTTATGAAAAGATACAGATTTCTTCCTAATGACCCAAATTGTGGATGGTGGGGATGGTACGGGAGAAAGTGAAAGCCATACATGCTTTGCTTTCTGTATAACACATGTCTTCAGAGAACAATAATAATTTTTATTGTCAGATTATGAAACTGCTAGAGTCCTCTGTCTTACTTTTTGGAATACATGTGTTTATCTGTTTTTTAAAGCTTGGCATTCTCATATATATTGGTAACCTGTTAGCAAATAAAAGACTATATTTTGTTGGTTGTAATTGATATGTAACATTTTGAGTTGTAGGTGGTGGTTACAGTTTTATAGGTTAATGATATGTTTTATAGTTTTGTATATTTCCTTTTAGATATTTAAAAATTAAGATATTTCAAATGTTAGAGGAATATTAGATATATGCTAAGTCTACATTTTTTTTCAAAATACCACAGCTAGAATTTAAAATGCCTGGTTTGTTCATGTTTTAATAAATTTTTTAGAGAGAAATACTAAATTATAGACATTTTTAAAGACTTCATAGGATCACAATGGCTTTATAACATGCAGTTTATCCTACATATTTCCAATGAGAAGACCAAAGTTGTTTCTAAGTTGAAATGTATTATTGTCAGACAACAGGAGACATTATTTTAGTAGTTTCTTTCTTCCCTTCCTTGCTTCCTTCTTACCATTTTTTCTCCCATCTCCTCTTTTTTTTTTGGAAATGATGGCAAAAATGTGTTGCATTTTTAAAAAGGTAACATACTTTTAATCTTTAAAAATTTTGAAATCATAAAACTAGCATAAGTCTGTGTACCATATAGGCAACTTAAGAAATAGTTATATGATTAGTAACACAACTCTGGCAGAGTGAAATTTTTGGGATTTTTGTTATGAAAAAAGAATGTTAATGAAGTTTATTTCTATAAAGGTTTGTAAAGTCTCCCAAATAAATGTCTCTCTACTGGCATACATCACTGTAGGCAAACATTTTCCAGAATAAATTTTTTAGCTTTAGGGGACATGATTTCATCTTGATAATAAAAAGCTACAACACTTTATAGTTTTATCATATTTCAAATATTATAGAATATAAAGAAATTCTACATGACACAGTTTAAAATTAAACCTGCTAGACTCTTAGTAATAAAACAATTTCTACAATATGAGACCAACAAGGTAATGTTGGTTTGAAATTGCAAATGAATTAGAAAACTAATTGCCAATTAATTATATTATTTGACTATTACCTAAATAATGCCTATAGAGTTTCCTGATGTAGGATTATAGCTATATTTTTACTGGATAAAATAAAAATGGATGCAGGTAGCTCAAAAGTGTCTGTCTAATGCAACCAGAAAAATTGCCTTCCAGGGCTACGGAGAGGCATCATTCTTTGTCTTTTCTTCTGTTGAACAACACAGGAAAAGTCCAGATATGTGACCTGATTTAATTTGAACTGCAGAGAAGAATTAACCATTAATTTTTCTAAAGATGTGGAGAAGGATAGATGATCTTTATTCCATAGTTTATATTTCCAGAATTTGAGATTAGGAGCATTTGACATTGGAAAACATTGTAAAGCTTTTAGCGAAATGGTCAAGCTCTAATTATAATGGACAGTGCAGAACCAAAGATTCAATAAATAGGAAAACATGTTTCCATCTTTTAAATATTTCTGAAAGTTATTGAGTATATTATAGTTAAATATAACACATTTACTTCTAAATCTGCTATACTTATCTGAAAAGACTAGGACCTTATTATTATGTATTATTATTGTTATTACATAAGGAAAGTATACTGTCCAAAGTAAAATTAATACAATAAATCTATTTTCCATTCTAAGTTTGGGTATTTACAACATCAGGTGAATTGCAATTAAATTCACGCACTTTTTTTTCTACATATCAAAGCAAAATACATTTTTCACTTTTTTGGTTGAAGCTTGTGTTGTAGAGATGAGCAACATCAATATTACCTTGGGTGTAGAAATTGTTTGCTATTAAACTGTGCTTCAGTTTGCGAAGGAAAACGTGTGCCACAGGACCACATCAAAGGCTGACCAGCTGTCAGTAAGAGACATCAAAGGGCAACCTCCCTGAAACCTTTAAGTTTTATGGCAGGTGCCTCATAGAGATGTCAGGTCATCTCAGGAAACCAGGAGAAGACTCCATCTAAACTCAATTGTCTTTGGGTCCTTTTATCTGTTTGGGAAGGTTAGGCGTCCTGGGTTAGAAAGAATTTTGCAGTGATTTGAATACTGGACATCAAGCCTCTCTTATTTCAGCTGCTCTCAGCATGGAGGCTGCAGTCATGGTCTCTTCTGATGGACACATCTGGGGAACAGAAAAATGATCCCAGTTATAATGTCATCAAGTGCCCATGAGGCATAGAGACATAAACCTCTTTTTGGCTCCTCTCAGGACACAAACACACAATTTGGTTATACTTGGGCAATTCAGAATAACTTTGGAGATACAACATTTCCTTTCTCTCATTTGCTTGTCACAGTTCTGAGACATGTTCTACAGAACCACAGAATAATGGGATTTCTATTTAGAGTAACACAATAAATCCAGTTTCTTATCCTTGTTAAGCCAAGTCATATACCATAAGGAGATATTATAAAATTCTATATAGAAAATAATATCTTTACAATTGAATTAGGGACAATGATGGTTAATTTTTAGCTGATTAGATAAATGAATGTATTGTACATGAAAACAGATACTTTTGGTCTTAGATTATGTAGATGTTTATTTGTTTTCTATCCACATCTGTACCATCTTAAGATGCATTCATTTAATTTTACATAACAAGTGAATCCTTTATATTGTCAAAAGCCTAAAACATATCTTGGCTAGTTGTTTCTACTTTATTAGGACCAAACAAAATTTGCACAAGAACTAAAAAGTTATCATAAGCTCCAAAGGCTTGTTTATTTTTGTCTAAAAAATTAATATATTTAAAGGATACAGTTAAAACCATTTTGTACTGCTTTGATCATTCACTTACATGTCATTAAGTAGTCTAAGCATTTTATTATGAAGGGCTCTGTTTACAAATTAGATGAAAGAACACGTTTCACACTGAAGATCAGCATATATATTGTATTTTACTTCAAATGCATATGACACAACCTTAATATTAGAGCCAGATGATTAAAAGAACATTACCTGAGCCATGAGAGTCACTGAATGAGCTATGCTAAATTGGTTGTTTTCTGTTTTGTGATTAATTGTGCTTCTAAACCATATTTTAGTGTGCTTTGTTTTTCTGTCCCCAGTCATCCCATATTATTAAAGAGAAATTCTGCATATCTCTCCTGGAGTCCAATTAAGGATTTGCATCATGACTAGATTTTTCACTTTAATTACTGTATATAAAGTAGGTTTTGACTTATTTCCATATTTATCAAACTATGCAGAAGAAGCAAAATTCATCAAATAAACAGATATCTGTGGCTATAATTGCAGCCTGCATTGAGCATGTAGGAAGAAAATATGAGGGTCCAAATTTCATTATGTAGAACATAATAAACATCTGAATAATTAAACTGTGTGTAAATCATAAGCTTGGCAGTAGTAAGAGTAGGAGAGACACTTTCATTTGATCCAAAAAATATTTTAAATATATTTCTAAAAATACATCCTGAACATTAGACAAACAAGAAAAAACTCACATCTCTTATCAGTGAAAAATAGCATCTTGGATAATTTGCATTCAAAAACTGTTTTTTAATTAATTATAATATATGATGAGCTTCCCATGTTTATGAATTTCCAAAGTTCTTTTAAAAAATCAAATAAATTAAAAACAAAAAGAAATTAATATTAGCAAATTATTTTGATGAATTTTCTTTACACTTATTAGTATAAGTAATTAACATCAGGGAAGTGACCTATCAATTTCTGGAACTAAGAAAACACTCTTGCCTTCTAAATATATATAATTTAAATCTCCAAATAACATTCCACTTACAAATGTTTAACCACACTTCTTCTTATATGTGCTTAATTGTAAATTAAAGAATTTGTAGCTACATAAATATAAGAATCATTATTTTTACTGTATTAAAAATGTAATGATGGGAAGTATATTAATATTATGACCAAGATACTAACACTTTATCAGAAGTAGAGAAAGCAGGACTTTTCATATTAAGCATGAGTCTTTAACTTTTAAGACATTCAGAAAAAGGATTTCATGTGATTTTTCTTCGGTTATTTAATTGCAAAACTTAAATAGTCTCTAGTGTCACAAATGAATTGGGCTTATTAATTTCAAAACTTTCAAAAGGACATTTTTTTAATTTAAATTTTTGCCATAGTTAAGCTCCTGACAAGGAAAGTTTAATTCTAGTTATTGTAAGGTTGCTAAGGGCTTTGAATTAATTTATCTTGTAAGCCCTGCTGTGAATGTAGCTGGTTACTTTTGAATTAGATATTAAGGGCAGATAAAGTGATGGACCTGCTTGGATTCTACTATGTGGAGATTCATCATATTTTTATTTCCACTGGCTCCCAGAAGTGAAGGTGTGTAGAAAATAGGATCTGCTTAATGTTGTCTGAAATCATTCATTTCTCTCTCACAACTGATACAGAAATTTTCTTTTCACCTTTAAGTGTATTACAAAAACGTGACAATATGGGATTTTAGAGGTAACTACAGCTGATCAAGGCCACTATGTTACAACCCATCTAAAAAGCTTGAGTATGTTCCAGTGTGCAGTGCATGGGGCCAGTGAATGTACAAAATTGGTTACGGAGGCACAGTGTGTACTTTTTTATTTTGGGGCAAGATGAGAACATAAGTTTGAATTCACTCAAATAGCTACTATAGATCTCTTTTATATTAAGAATTCTGATAACTGTATGAATAGTTTTCTTGATCCATTTTAGTATTTCAGCTGACTTTTCTGTTCAGGCTCTCTATTCTTCTCTTATCGTTGAACAATAAAAACATAAAATCACAAGGGATTGGATGTGAACACATTAAAATTGATTAACAGAATTGAATTGAATCAGTAACTGGATGTCTAATGGCCTCTCATTAGAAACAACTAGTTGTTTGGCTTAAAACTGTTTTCAAAATCCATTTCTATGGATAGTGTCATTTAGATGGTCATATAATAAAGAAATATCATGTCATAAAACCAGGAGAAAAAGTTTCAAAATATTTGTCTACTAAGGGGTGGAAATACTGATAAAATGTTAAAGGGGGTAATTAAAAGATGGAACTCATAAATTTCAATGGTGCAAGCTGTGGTTTGATCGTCTCAATATAGAACATTTCAGTGCAACATTCCATAATCCAGACTTTTACCTTGTGGTTGAAGATGATTTTAAATAGTATCAGTTTTCTAGAATGAAGATATCCATATTTCATGTATAATTCCAAAGTGACTTCTCATTTCCACACTGATTTTGACTACAATGGTGGTAATACATGAATAATTTAGAAATAAAAAGATTTTAGTTTTAATTTACTTTTTTTAAATTAAAAAAATAGCCTAATACCCATGCAGAATTTATTTTCCCTCCTCAAAAAAAGAATGTAGTCTCTTTTGTCTGCTGGTTTCTTAATGGACTCATATGCTGGTATCGAAAATTCTTCTTGACTCAACAGTATATTTCATTTTGTTTACTTTTCTCTTCTTCCCTAATCAAACTTAAGGCTTCCACTGTAGTAAAAAAAGTTGTGTAAAAGAGATTTCTGGGCCATACCCAAGATCTACAAATTTAATCTAAGGGATTGAGGCCTGGGAATTTGCATCATAAACAATTGTCTTAGGCAGTGCCATGTTGGCAAATGTTTAATATCTTGGTCCATGAAAAAGTATTTATATATATATTGTTACTATACACTTTACTTATGTAAAGACTATATAGTGTAAAATTTAAAAATAATGAAATATACCACATTCTTTGTTGTAAATTCCATACAGCCAATTTATTCCCACAGAGTAATTTCTTTAATTTTTGCTAAACTGTTTTACCTGTAGCCAGGCTATGGTTGCTTCCCAGATGGCTCAGTGGTAAAGAATCCACCTGCTAATGCAGGAGACGGGACGCAGAGACACAGTTTGGATCCCTGGTTTGGGAAGATCCTCTGTAGGAGGGCATGGCAACCCAATCCAGTATTCTTGCCTGAGAAATCACATAGGTAGAGGAGCCTGGTGGACTACAGTCTATGGAGTCGCAAAGAGTTGGCCATGACTGAGTGATTGAGCATGCATAGCACAAACTATGGTGTAGCTGATGAACGTATATAATTTCAATGTGAATGTTGGTTGATATTTTTGTTTATGGTAAGATGAAAAATGAACCAATGAAGAATATATTGGAACTCATTTGTTAGTCAATGATGTCAATGACATTTTTGCTGAATAGTATAATGGTTTTCAAATTTCGGACAAATACTTCAATTTTATGTAATGCATAACATAACGGATGTAGACAGATACACTTTTAGGTTTAGTCTGTATTAGACTGAATAGGCAACAAAATCAGCAAACTATAAGGCCTGTTTTGTGGCGCTTTTCAAATTTCTTCATGTAAGCACTCCCACCTTCAGGTTACCAATTTGCCAATTTCAAGTTACCAATATGATATACTTAAAACAGAGTTGGGAAGGGTTGCTAGTATTGCACAGATGTGATGGATGTAAATAACCCGAGGAGCAAGATAATAGCAAAATGTAGTAAATAATTAGGAAGTGATGAATTTTCAGTATTACTTTTGCTTTAAAGATCATTTATTTAGATAACTTAAATACATTTACAATAATTTTATATTCCTAGATGGTGGTAGTGGAAAAGAACCTACCTGTCAGTGCAGGAGACATAAGATATGTAGGTTTGATCCCTGGGTGGGAAAGATCCCCTGGAGGCAAGCAGAGCAATCCACTCCAGTATTCTTGCCTGGAGAATCCCAGAGACATAGGAGTTTGGCAGGCTACAGTCCATTGAGTTCAAAGAGTCAGACATGAATGTAGTGACTTAGCACAGCACATATATAAAAACAACTTAATTTATCATGGTGACTGTATTTAACAACTGACAATTTAAAAATCAATTAAAAATTATTATCAGACTATTAGTCTGCCCTAGTGGCTCAGAGGTTAAAGCCTCTGCCTGCAGTGCGGGAGACCTGGGTTCGATCCCTGCGTCTGGAAGATCCCCTGGAGAAGGAAATGGCAACCCACTTCAGTATTCTTGCCTGGAGAATCCCATGGACAGAGGAGCCTGGTGGCCTACAGTCCATGGGGTCTCAAAGAGTCGAACATGACTGAGCGACTTCACTTTTCATCAGAATATTAGAAATTTCTCAAGACAGTAGATATATAGACAAATTACTTTTAAAAGCAATTGAACATAGACTACATACATGGGCCTATGTAGGTTGCTGTGTATTTGTAATAACATCTAACTATAAAGACGTAATGGAGAGGTCGGGGGGATTCTTGACTCCTAGGGAAGGAAGGTTAAGGGTCATGGTTTCTTAGCAGGCTGGGCAGCATTTATCACACAGAGGAAGGTCTATGTGTGTCAGGCTTTGCACTGACAGCCACATAGTTTCATAAAAGGTGTCCTTGCTTATCTGCTCAGATGGTACTGTCAATACTCATCTTTCAATTAATCAAAATTTTATGTTTCCCTTATTATTTTTACTTGTTGTTGTTCAGTCACCGAGTCATGTCTGACTCTTCGTGACCTCATGGACTGCAGCATGCCAGTTTTCCCTGCTCTTCACCACCTCCTGGAGTTTGCCCAAGTGCATGTCCATTGAACCGGTGATGCCACTAAACCATCTAATCCTCTGTTGCCCTCATCTCTTTCGGCTTTCAGTCTTTCATTCAGGATCTTTTCCAATGAGTCAGATGTTGTTTTTACTATGTAAATACTATTCACTCTTAAACCAAGTGATACCATATGATTGCATTTTAAAATTATATAACTTTTCCCAAGAGTTAATAATTATTTTACTTTTTTATTTGCTTAATTTCTTTGTACCTCCAGCCAAGTCTTCCAATGCTGTACAAAAGTTCTGTAACATGCTTCACAATAAGTAACTTCTCTACGTTTAAGGCTTCTGTTTTTGAATCTTTATTTACCTCGATATTGATATATACCTCCATATTAGAAGAACATATTCTCCATTAACTTCTTGAGAAAATGGCCAAAGAAATAATTATATTTGGGAATGCATGTGTGCAAATGCTTTTATTTTATTCTCAGGCTTTACTGAGATTTAAGACTCTCGTTGGAAATATCTTGATGTTGTATATATTTCCATATCATTTGTGACTTTTATTTTTTAAGGAACTTATTACTAATTAGAATAATTACTGATATAAAATTTCACAATATACAACTTAATACTTTAAAATTTACTGTAGAGTATAATTAAGGGCATCTTGAATTTAACATATTCCAAATAGAACTCATCCTTTTCCTCCCTGCTCCACTCCTGGTTTTCTTATTTTTAATGAATGGTACCACGATTTATCTAATTATACCTGTCAGAAACTTAACCTGTACATACAATTTATCATTAATTCTTACAGGTGCTCCTTTTTTTTTTTTTTTGGCTGTGCCACACAGCATGCAGGATCTTCTCTGACCAGAGATCAAATCCATGGCATTGGGAGCATGGAGTCTTAACCGCTGGACCACCAGGGAAGTCCAGTGTATTTCTGATATGTTTCTCCAATGCATCCACTTTTCCTTGTTACCGCTAGCAAACTATTCCAAGGCACCAGTTCCTTTCCCATCCCAGATTTCCTCACTGATCTTTTTATATTCACATTTGTTTTCTTTCATTTTAATCTCATCACTACAGCTAGGTATGTCCTGCTGAAATGCATATATGGTGACATCCAATTCTTAAAATTAGTCTGCAGTGGATTTCAGTTATCTATTCTTCTTTAGCAACATAGTTAGTTCTGTGCCACATTTGTACTGTTTCAGTTCCTTTGTTACTATATTGAAACTAGCCACAGGGCTTGCCTGTGTTCTTTTGTAGGGAACACTTCTTAACCTTCTTTTCCTTCCCTGCCCCCACATAATTTTTAATTCTTAGTTCTACTTTTACTTCTTTGGGACCTCTTACCTAACCTGTTTTAAATTTTTATAAAAATACTGTTTTTTATTTTTTACCAAAAACCACTATACTTTTAGTATCCTTTGTATTATTACTTCATTAATATTTAGCTTTCTAATTAGATGAAAGGCTCCACAAGGATGACTCTTATCTGTTTTCCTTCATCAGGGCATCCTTGTATTTACATATAATTAAGTATTGTTGAACACATGAACTTTTTCCCCCTTGCCTTCTCTTTTTACTTCCCTTCTCTTCCATTCCATTTGTCTTTTTCTTTCATTCTTACTCTTTTTTGGGGAGGTAGTCATGAATGACAAGTGACATAAATTTTATTTGGATTAATCAAGAGAACAAGCCAGATAAGATCAATAAAATAATTATTTAAAAATCTCTTTGATTTTTCAAGTTAAAAATAGTTATAATTATACAGTGGGCATTATAATAGCAGTATTTCATTTTGAAGTATATTTATTTGAAAGTCACTCAGTCATATCTGACTGTTTGTGACGCCATGTGCTGTAGCACACCAGGCTCCTCTGTCCATGGGATTCACCAGGCAAGAATACTGGAGTGGGTAGCCATTTCCTTCTCCAGGGGATCTTCCTGACCCAGGGATCCAACCTGGGTCTCCTGAATTGCAGGCAAATTCTTTACTGTGTAAGCCACCAGGGAAGCCCCTTGAAATTATATTAGGTTTACAAAAAAAAAAAAAAGAAACTAAAGGTGTTACGAAATTTAACTTGACAGCATTTTCCAAATATTCAAGATATTAGGTATTTTGCTTAAAGACAATGAGCACATCCAGCAAAGAATGACCCATTCATTCCATAAGATCATTTCTTATTTCCTATTTTTTGTTCAGTTTATTTTAGGAAACCATCTACATAACTCATGATTGAATAAACAGTTTGTTTGTGGATGCATATAGGTATACCTTAGCTTTCTATTTGAGAACTATGGATAGCATAGTGTAGTATGCCTAGGAATGAATTTTGTGTGCTTCCTTGTATGACCACACTTATAATCAACATGTAATTCTTTTCTACCCCCACCAACACTTTTATTTGTCACTATTTTATTTTTTCATGTTTCAAATCCTGATTCATCATCTATTGAATAATAGCTTTCTGAATCAGTTTATGGATTGTGCTTCATTCTCAAAAAACAAATTTGTGAGTTTTAGATAAATTTCACATATTTTTAAAAATTATTTCAAAATATATAATACAATGGGCGTGAATGACAGCTGCATGAGGATGTATATATTCAATAATCCTCTTGCTGGTTTTTGGCAGAGCCTGCTGTAGTTCCAGTCTCTTTGTTTACCATGTGCAAAAGACTGGATCAACTTTCAAACACTTTATTATGGTTTAATGGGGGAATCATTAGTAGATGAGCTTAACAGACCCAAATGCTAGACACTCAGTGGTTTATTTTTCAAGATTAAAATAATGTCTGTTTCTAACCTTCCGAGTTTAAAGCAAATTTGCATACAGCTGTATCCAGTTAAGTGCCTTTCAGACTTCTTGTTACATTAAGAATGTACAAGCATTAAGAGTGCTTGTAATACAATTGACTTTAGGCTGAATTTTACATTAATGGCCCCCTTTGTTATTTAGCTGGCATTAAAGGCTTAAGTACAAGAAAATCCATGTACAAAGCGTATCATTTTTATTTTAATTTAAACTCCCAAGAAATTTAGTGACTAAAACATCCGTTATGCCATTTGGAATAATTTTTTCCCCCTAAAGCTTTTTGCAGCAAAAGACAAATGTTAGCAGAATCCTGAAATGCACAGTTACCTCAGGATTGCTGGGCAAATTGATAAAGACTAGTGATACAAATTGGAACCACAATGGCCAGGGGACACAAAGCTGATGGGGTTTGGGCCTCTCTTAGGATGCTGTTAGGAAAAGGGCTATTAACATTGGCAAATAGGAAAAAAAAAAAAAGCTGTGAGTAGGATGCTAACAGTACAGCAAGGGAGATGGTGCAGGCTGCCAGGATAGGAAGTGATTTCAACCCATCTCTAAGTGAAATCTGGACAATTTTTTCTTCCATGAATGCCTAGAAATTATGCTATTTCTGTGACATATACTTGCTTATTAATAGATTTAATAGGAATGATCCAATGTTAATAATATCTCTACTTCCCTAGAAGTGTTGGGAGATCCTAGATAAGAGAATCTTATGGTTCCTAGGAAAGATAATTTAATGTTACGAGTTTGTACAATATACTAGTCTGCATTTGATTCTATTCATCAAAAATCAGTCCATTACTATGCACAAGGCACTAGGCCAAGAACTTTCCTTTCTTAGTATGTGAAAAATGCATTGAATACAACTGCGCATTTCTCTGATGACCTGGGATCATATAGTGCCTCCTGTCACCTCAGTTCTGAAAATGTATTCTCATTGAAAATCAGTTCAGAAGGGGATGGAAAAGGTGAAAGAGACTGTACTGAACTCTGTGATTACCTCTGGAAATACATACCTTTGTTTTTGAAACTTTATTATCTTTTATTTGCTTTTCCTTGGAAGTAAAGTACTGAGAAAAATGTGATTAATTGAGGGAACTGAATAGCTGAGTTCGAAATAACTGAGTGTTTGTCACAAACTCATCTTCTCTATATGTCTTTGGTTATTCTTTTAAAAGAGTGTTTCTTGAAATAATCTATCTGCTACAATTTTAGAAGTGACTTTTCAATGTCTAATGAATGAAAGATGAAAAAAACCCAGATGAGAAGAGATTGAAGTTTGTGATTATACCTGTTGGCTGGATATAATCATGAATCACTATTGAACTATAAATCCACTGGGATGTAAATGAGTATTTGCAGAACATGACCAAAGAAAACATCTGGTAGAAGAAATAAATGTAGCCAGGATCTCCCAATAAATAGGTAGGTGGAGAATAGCTTGCATATTCCTGTGCTAGAAGAGTGAAAGGATGACACTTATCTTGGAGAATATTCCAGAAGGACTAGATATCAAGACGTAACTACAAGATGTAATGATTTCTTATAATTAGAAACAAAATTAGGGCTCAATCTGAAGGATAAGGTAGAAACTTTAAGGTAGAAATATCTGGGCTTTCATAATTACAAAACTTCAGGGGATGAACAGAAAATGCCTGTGAGTGAATGTGGGTCATGGAGATGGTGGCATATGAAGAGATGATGCCTTGTCTACCAGGTGAAGTGACTTGCTACTCACTTCACGTGGAAATGCAAGCTCTTTGTGACCAGATCTTACAATTTTTAGAGATAACAGAAGTATAAAATCCTGAATTTTAAATATTATAATTAATGTATAGAAAAATAGAACAGAGTAGGAGTTTAAAAAAAATTGATAGGCAGATTTGCAAGTCTTCTATAGTTCTGCTGTATTTTTAGCATGACCTACAAGGCCCTTATTCTCCTCACCTCCCATTGTGCTGCTCCTTCATCATTTCCCAGTAACAGCACTTGTCTTTCTAAGTTCTTCAAATGATTTTGCTTCAAGAGTGCTCTTCAATCATCCTTTTTTGTTTGGTTATCTCTTCATCCCTGAGATCTCAGCAAAAATGTCACCTGTTGGGAAAGTTATTTCTGATAACCCACCACCCCCAGTTCCCAAAGATTTTGTTAGGATTCTTTTCTTAGAAATTTGGTGGACTTTTTTGTTTATTATACCTGTTCAGTTAGTAATTGTGATTTTTTTTTTTTTTTTTGGTTGGGGATGGGAGGGCTTAGTGAGAGAGTTCAGTTATTTGTTTAATGTCTACTTCTCCTTTGAATTACAGCATCACAATTTTGGGAACTTGTCTGTTTTGTTCAATATTATTTCTCCAGAATTTAACATAATGCCTATTCAGGACTTTAGGACTTATTTACTGAATGAATCAGCAAACTATCCCCGTGGGACAACAGAACTATTACATTTTGTGAGGAAGGGAATGTGAGATCTCTCCATGGTCCTGAAAACTATTAGTGAAAAGACATGGTCACTTGATTGAAACATTTTACATAGGGGGCTGTATGATACCAGTAGCAACAAATAACTGGCCAAGAAAGCGGAAAAGAGAAGAGAAGAAAAGTGAACTAATATACTGAAACTCTGTTACATTTGTGATTCTCTGGTTTACACACATAATCATGATTAACCCTCATGAAAACCTGGAAGCATGGATATTTTTAACCTTATTTTGTGGATGAGAAACCCAAGAATTAGAGAAATTAGAGAAATTCTTAGTTTTCAGAAGTCCTAGTTCTCAGAGGTGCCCAAGATGATATTCCAACAAAAGGGTGGACTCCAAGGTTTATTTCATTAATACCGGAGGTTGGGTCATGTGGGTTGATAGAACTTAAATGCTTTATGTCTAAAGGATTAGTTTTGTAGACTCATATATGGGGTTGAATCTGTATGTATGAGAGAAAAAGGCAGCAAAATTTGTGAATCAGCCTGGATATATAGAGTGCAGCAAACAATTGACAATACTTGCTTTTCTAGGATGAGTTTTGAAAGATAACAGCTTCTTTGCAATATATAATGAATATATTGCAGTAACATTTGTTATTGAAAGCAAAACATAGTCTTTATTTTCAGACGTCACATTTTGGCAAAGTCTAATCTTGACAAAGTCCAATCTAATCTTTTCTTTCAACAAAGAAAACATAATAATCAACTTCATGATTGTAAGCTTTTCTTTGTGTTAAAAAGCACCTAGAAATGTCTGAGAAGTATATTCTGTACCCTAATGATCTTAATTATCTGAATGATTCTGGAACTGGTGATGTACTACTTGTAAGGGATAATCATAATACCAAACATGTATATGCACTTGCAGTGCTGGAAAGGAGTTAACTGTTTAACTGTGCACAAGAGACTCCTTTGGTATACTTATGAGTGAAGGCAGGGATTAGGCCTTATGATGAACAGATTTAGGTGCAAGGGTACTAAGTAAATATCAGAGGGGGAGAAGAAAGAGTAAAACATGATGATGATGATCTCAAGTTGAGCTAAAAGTGGAGCTGGAACTGACCAAGGACATAGGGGAACCCTACAGTCATACCTACAAATTCCAATCTTCCAAATGGAGATAGATGTGGATGCTTAATGCCCAGTGCATGCAGCATCACTATTCTGAGTTGTTTAGATTCTACAGGTAAGCATGCTTACTAGTCATTCCCTTATACATCCTTTTCCCCCTTTGGACACCTCACCTCAGTACATCCTATTGCTTCTTCCTTCCAGCTGAAATTTTATACACTGCATAAGAATAGGAACTGTGACTTAGCTTGGACTTTGATTATTGCAGGAAATAGAGTAATCATAAGCAACATGAGAGTACCTGATAGTATCCAGACATATATAAAAATTTTAGAAAGATTCTACTAGTGAAGTATTAATAAGCTTCCCTCATTTAATACACCATGAGGCTATTCAGATTCAGTTTTGAGAACCTATTAAGTTGTTCTTATTTTTCACTTATTTTAGAAAACACACACAATTCAGCTTTCAAAGGACCAATTAAAACATGGACAGTGACTTCCTTGGGAATTCAGTGGTTAAGACTCTGCGCACTCAGTACAGGGGGGTGAAGGTTCAATCCCTATTTGGGGAACTAAGACAAAACCTGTTCATATAGCTAAGTTTTCCAGAAATGGCAGTTTCTTTGTGTCTCATTATGTACTCATTTAATTCTGCAGTTTTTGCTTAGTTTTTTTTCCTATGAAAAATGATAAAGATGTAAATCTTATAGGCCTAAAATTATGGTTGGTTTTCATGATTCTAACAAATAGCTATCAATTTCATGGCATAGAAGGTGAAGAATATGAAACAATATCTCATGTTACTTTCTGCTTATTTCAATCTGTACAAGGTAAGGAATATGGTATACTTTTAAAGCAGATTCCTTTCAAGTAGATTTGACTGTGGAAAATGAGATGTGATTTCCAAAGTTACCATTCTAAAAATGGCACATTCACGACCATTATCTAGAGTGAACATTAGGGTAAGGTAACTATGGGGCTTTAGAAGTAATGCATTAGAGAAACAAGCGATGTTAGCTTTACAAAATAAAATTTGTCATCCTTCTGTGATTTAGATCAGCTATAAATAGAAACTGTTTAAAAGGTGTTATTTAGTAGTTTCCATTATGCAGCTGTCTATTTAAATCATTTAATTTTGGCATCTAATCCAACTCCCAGTCTCCATCGGAGACAAATAAGAAACCATATGTGAAGGCATCTGTGGAAATCTTCCTTTTATTTATGACAACATTAAAGTAAGACTCTGATGTCAGTTACTTAACAGTAATAGACGTTCCCTTGCACCTATAGTGCTGGGTTACTTGGGCATATCCCTCAGTGGTATCTTATACCTACTGCTGTTTTCTTCATTATATACAGATGCGCAGCAGTGGAGACAGTAATAGTCTTTCTTAATTAAATAAAGCTAAATGTTAATTAGTTAAAAAAATTGATTTATTTTTAGTGCCTAAAACTTTTCATACTGAGCCTTTTGCTTTTTAAGAACAGGTTGTATTCTCATTTAGAACTTTACATTTTCCCCCTTTATTTTGGGTTTGTATTTGGAGTCTTGTGGTGGGCTCTAATCGTCATAGAGAAATTATAGGTCTACAGATGTTTTCAAGATGTTCCTCTGTCAGTAGCAGATTATCCCCTGTAGCAAAATCTCATTAAAGTGCAATTTACAGAGCTCTGCTGATGTTGCCATCAACCAAAATTAAAGGCATTAATTTTTCAAAGTTCACAGAAGTCCTTACATAAATGATGTAGCAGTTTGCAAGAACAATTTACAGAAGTGTTATTTGCAGAATTAACCTACATTAACAGAACAAATGTTGTAAGGGTGGAAGAAAGGGCTGGGCAGTGAAATTGCAGCTGTTCCCGTTTTATATTAGGTGCTTGATGTAAAGAAGTGTTGAAATGTAACAATGACTGCTTGCTGGGTGAAAAGTTGAGAAGGGAAAACAGGAATTTGAACGACCTTACTAAAAGAGTTAAGATTACAATAGAGTGATCACCAGTTGGGGACACCCAGTGAGACCTTAAATTCTACTTTGAAACATCTGTAGTCAATATCTTTTAAAATATTCTCATTTAGAGAATGAGTTTATGTAGCTCATGTTGTGAGTATTTCTCTTCAATAAACTGCTAAATGTTTGAGAATTTATTAGGTATACCTCAATGATCTAGTAAGTTATATGCATAGTGGTGTTTGTGACCCAAGATATTAAGATGGGACTTTTTTCTCTCATTATTGTATATCTTTTCCCTATGCTTGATTTTCTCTAACAAAATATCGACTACTGAATTGAAAACCTCACAGCTGAAACTTCAAAAGAATTAGAAATTTCAAAGATTAAAAACAAAAAAGAAAAAGACTTTTCTTTTGAAGTGGGAACTACTTGCTACACGTTTGTTTCTGAACAGAGGGTACAGTTCTTAAAACTCATTAATCTTTACTAGCCTTTTTCCTTTCATTACATTAGTTATTTCAGCCTGCATTGGAAGATCATTGTATGAATGAGAGGAGGACTCATCGGTCACACCTGGTCTTAGCCACTCTTTCTCTGTAAAGCTCATGCTTTCCCAAGACCCTAGGATGGCTTTTCTTTATTTCAGGAAGTCTGGGTGATGCTTGGTGGTTAGAGTGAACTATTGGAATGATTATCTGTGCTGGCGAGAGGTTGGTCTTGACAGTTCATGTCAATGGCAAACATAAGCTGTTTCTGTTTAGTATTCAACCATTGAATGTGAAATCGTTGTTCCAGTGAACAGGTGTGCATGTCATGGAATCACCCCATAAATACTCTTAGAGCCATATCAATTCTTGTGGTTTGACTTGTTTCATGCATGCCAGGGTCCATTTGCTTTGTCTGAAGTCTGTCTGGATGTACACCCGCTTTGATTACATAGTTGTTTTTCTTTTTCCCCTGTGAATCTCAATAAGTTCATGGACTTTTGTCAAGAAATTCGCTTCTGCATGAGTTAGTATGATAATTGTGTCCTTCAGAAATCTTATAATATATTCCACAGCACCCAAATACAAAATGTTAAAATATAATTGAAAAGTATAAAAAATTAGAACACTTGGGGAAATTTGGGAGGAACTCATTTGCTTTTGGTGGATATGATATTTAGGAACTTGTTAATAAACTCTGTTGTTTTGGAGTTTCCTATCCGGAGGGACAGTTCCTCAAGGGACCAGGTAGAATATATGTTCATTGGCCTTTCTGTGAGATTTTTCAAAAAGGATATCAATTATGTTCCAGAATGATGAGGCCATCTGTTAACCAGGAGTTGATTTCAGATCATCAAATATTGGCAGGAACATTAAGCGTTGCTAATTTGCATAGTATCATTATCTCTAATACAAAAAATACATTTGGGAAAAAGCGCATATTCTCTGGTCCATTCAAGTATGAAGATATCCACTTGGGTATGATGCAAGCCCTGTAATATTTATAACAGGGAAAGCCTACAGAAATTACTCATACCTGCCTTGACATAGTGAAGGCAGCAATTGTTACTTTGTATCTTTTGGACAATAAATGGGAGAAACACACACAGACGGTCGATGAATTTGATTGACAGTCCTAAATCCTAGTCAAAAATATCCTTGAATTTAATTTTTCATCCGTTATATGTCCCTTAATTTATTTCAATAATCTTCAAATACATTTATTTATTTATCTTCCAATACATGGCAGATGATTCCTTTTTTGTAATATTAGTAAGATAATTTCTTACATAAGTCAAATTGCTTAATGTAACTAATCTATAGAAATATTGTTTGAATAATTTATTTTCATTTGTATTTGGTAATAACTTTTCCTTAATGACACAAGATTTATCATTTAGAGAAATAATTAACCAATAGAAATATTAAGAAATCTTACATAATAGGCATATTTGTATTTATATTTATACATCTAGTGCATGATAATTACATAACATTAGACAAACTGAATTAAGATTTCAGATATTAGTAGTTTTATTAATGATTTGAGAAACATATAACAGTAATAGCAATTCATGAAATAAATCTCTCTTAAAATTTCCAAACAACAAAGAAAACACTGACAAAAGACTGACACTTTTATGGGATATATTGAAAGTTAATTTGTAACATTACTAAATATTGATTTTAGCTTGTATTTTTTTCCCCTCATAATTGGAGAAAAATTGTTTTTTATACTTGACTGGTCAAAACTGAACTTCACTTAGATTCTAGAGGCTCTATATTTAACAGAAGATCATTTGATCTCATCCTAGCCTTCACACACAGTTCTTGTAATTAAGTGATAATTTGGACGATTGTTAATCTTTGTAACTTGTACAGTGTAATCCTCAGACTCCCTCACATGGGCAGCTTGCACAGGAACTCAGCAACCTTGCTGCTGGTCTGACCTGACAACACCCTACCTAGTTCCCTCTTACCCCGAGGGTTGGCCTTTAACCAACTTTTTTCCAGGGGCTCATGTTCTTACTGTTATGTTCCTCTGTCCTGTCTTTCTTCTTGAATATTTCACCTTAAGACAATAAGAAACATTGGGAACTCAATATGTGTTCTTTTTGCCAAATTTAGTCAGGATGAGCCCATGCCTTTGAGAATTATTGTGGGAGAAATGGACATACCTATGTTAAATGTTTCAGTGAGGAGATTAGTTATTTCAGTTCAGTCACTCAGTCATATCTGACTCTTTGTGACCCCATGAATCGCAGCACGCCAGGCCTCCCTGTCCATCACCAACTCTCGGAGTTTACTCAAACACATGTCCATTTAGGCAACTATTATTTTTCATAACCTCTGGAAATGATGTGTTGACAGTGGAAGGCACCATAATGCAGTACCAGACAGACTTGAGTATGAAGCCACTCTCTGCCCCAAAACTATCCACATGAATTTAAGGAGTGATTTAACCTCTGAATGTCTCAGTTTTCTCTTTGTAAAATGGAGAAGATAATAGTATTAACCTCATAAGTTTGTTGGGAGGTTTAAGTCAGAACAATGCCTGGTACATAGCAGCCACTCAATGAATGCCAGCTAAAAAGACTGCCTCACGGGAATACTCCTTAGATTTAGGAAAGTAAAAACAAGTAGGCAAACTTTTCAGCTCATGGTTGACAAAGCCAGAGCGAAGAACTCAGAAGAATATTTAAAAAATGTGAAGTTTCTCCTTTGGTTTCATACCTATGGTCTATGTTACTTTTTGATTTATCTATGTGTGCTATCTATGTATTTATCTATGTATGTTTATCTATGTATCTGTGTATGCTATATGATCTCTATACATTTTGAAAATGTATCTAAGTGTGTGATTAGTTGCTCAGATTTGTCCAACTCTTTGCTACTGGAGGACTGTAGACTGCCAGGCTCCTCTGTCCATGGAATTCTCCAGGCAAGGATACTGGAGTGGGCTGCCATTCCCTTCTTCAGGGGATCTTCCTGACCCAGGGATCAAATCTGGATCTTCTGCATTTCAGGTGGATTCTTTATTGTCTGAGCCACCAGGGAAGCCCCTGAAAATGTCTAGTTATTAATAATTTGCTTTCAAAAAGCTTTCATAATGTGCACTGTGGAGAATAACACATTTAAAAAAACATGTTTATTCTCTGCTTTTGGAGCCCAGAAAAACAGATAAAACTTCTATTCTCCATTCAGTGAATTTCAGAAATAGCTTGTTTATAAACTTGACATTGGAATGAAGTTGGCACATTGCTTCTCTGTTTAGTTTCAGTTAGAGAGTTCTTCAAAGCTTGATGGAAATATAAATCCAAATCTTAAAAATTAGAAAAGCTGTTCTATAATAATGAGACTTTCTCCAAACTCTCCCTGCCTTCCACCACAAATATCAGTTTGTGGGCCTGAGAACTGTTTCTTTGTCTAAATCAAGGCTCTCTATTAGAAATAGTTACACTGTATGCCAGTGCATTCAGTCCATGTTTGTAGTAGTCATAGTGCTAAAGGTGGTGGTACCCAAAAGCCAATAAGGATCCTCTCTTCAAGGGGAGGAGAAACTGACCTGGGCATAGATCGAGTTCAAGCAAAATAAGGAGATTGTATCAGAGAGGTGGAGGAAAGTACTTTGGGATTACAGAGACGGTTTTGCTCACTTCTGTGAGTGGTGGCAAGTGAGGAGGGCCTAGCTGTGAGTAGTTTCATCAAGTAGAAGGTTAGGTGGTAGGACCCTAGGATAAAGAGACATAAAGACATGTGATGAGTTTTATAGGATTACAGATAATAGACTTTGAAATTAATTATTATAAAACCACAAATACATGAGCATAATATATTTTGAGACATTTGACTAACCCTGAAATGCTTTGTTCCTTCCCCAGATACTTTTATTTTGCTTGAGTATGTAAAACAATCATATATCCAAAAGATTTATGTTGTAAAAAATAATGTTAATCAGTATTCCTCAGGCTTTATAATTTTTCTTGTTTCCTGTTATCTGTAAAAATTTTTCAGATAAATAATATAAAATAATATATTGGTCATAATAAAGTCCATCAGGTATTAATCTATACATATATCTTCTACATATATTATCATGCAGGTACACATGAGAAAGAAACAGAAAGCAATTATTTTCTTGGACAAAGTGAAGCTACTTTGCTATATGTGGGGAAACATAGGTTAAATTGACTAATCTTTTTAAAAGAGATTTGAAACTTTTTTATTAATTAAATCAGTTATCTCCTACAAATTCATTAGAAATTATTTAGCCTCTTAAATGGAGGCTTCCCTGATAGCTCAGGAGAAGGGATAGGCTATCCATTCCAGTATTCTCGGGCTTCCCTTGTGGCTCAGCAGGTAAAGAATCTGCCTACAGTGTGGGAGACCTGGGTTCCATCCCTGGGATGGGAAGATCTCCTGGAGAAGGGAAAGGCTATCCACTCCAGTATTCTGGCCTGGAGAATACCATGGACTGTATAGTCCATGGGCTCACAAAGAGTCAGACATGACTGAGTGATTTTCACTTTCACTTTCATCCTCTTAAATATAGCAAAATTTGTATATTTAAAAATCTCTAAGGAAGAAATAATCTACTCTAATAAAATTACATAATATATAAAACTGAGCATGCTGTCACCTTTAGAGTCTGTTTCAGAAACTAAATTGTATGGATGTAATATAGCATTCATGAGTGATGAATACATTACTTTAGAAATTGTTAATATTTTTAGGAATATTTCAGAAAAAATGTCTCAGATATGAAAGCTGATCGATATGCTTCATTGTATATGTAAGCTTTCAAGCAGAGTTTTCACAGAAAATGCTTAAAATTGACAACTAATGAAGGCACACTGTATTACCTGCTAGTCACTTCAAGTTGAATAAGGTTTTTTCTTTCCTATGCAGTGCTGACTCATGTAGCTGATTCCTTCCTCGCTTTTTTCTGTAGGTGCTTTGAAATATAAATTTAGGGAGGTTTTGCTAATCATAATTTATAAAGGCAAATATTTCTCCATTTAATTTAACTTTTAAATATTGTGAAAAGCAAGACAGGCACTGATTTAGTGTTTCAGGAAATCATCAGTGGTTATAAGATGGTATGTGAATCAAGCAACTATTTTGTTGCTTTTACCAGAATCTAGAACAAAATGGTGGGAGAGGATATAAATGTTTTATGTACATATATATAACATAGATAATTGTAATACTTTGGGGTGCCAGTTTTAAATTTAATTTTTCTTTTAAGTTACTTTATCATTTATGTAGACAAGAAACATTTATCAAGTAAGGACAAATACAGGAGACTTGTTTATCTGAGACATTGTGAACAGACTGTAGTAAGAATGGTGCCTCCTAGGCTCTGATATTGTTCAGCTTTGTCCAAACCAGGGTCTGTTTTCACTCACTGTGTTAGCAGGCTAGTTACTTACTTTCTCCCAGTTTTCTCTTGTACAATGGTTATAGTGATAGATCTTACTTCATTGGGTTGCGTAATAACTAAAATAAGATAAAACATGTAAGATAAACATATCCATCATGTTTAAACATGTCCATAAGATAAAACATGTCCATCACTGACTCAATGGACTAAATTCCAGGAGTTGTGATGGACAGGGGGGCCTGGTGTGCTGCAGTCCATGGGGTCACAAAGAGTCAGACACGACTGAGTGACTGAACTGAAAACATGTAAAAAACTTAGCATATTGGTGTTTAGAAAACATCCAGAAATGTTTTAATTAATATTGATATGAATAATGTAGTAAAGAAATAAAAATTGATGATAAGAAGTAATAGGGATAAAGTGGTATGAAAAATAAAGCCAGTTTTAGAGTAATCTATTTAGGTTAAATAGACTGGGTCACATTCCTGTTGTAGATATTATAATCTCTGAATATATTATCATTCAATAAACAGATAATTTAAATAAAATTTATCATAATATAGGGGAAAGAAACTTCAAGTTAAAAAATTCCATAACTAAACTCTGAAATCAAAAGCTTTTTTAGAGAATGTTTGACACTAATTGTATATATGTTATATTTTGTTATATATGGTTACATACTTAAAACTCAGCATTCAGAAAACTAAGGTCATAGCACCTGGTCCCATCACTTCATGGCATATAGGTGGGGAAACAGTAGAAACAGTGACAGACTTTATTTTTTTGGGCTCCAAAATCACTGCAGATGGTGACTGCAGCCATGAAATTAAAAGATGCTTACTCTTTAGAAGAGAAGTTATGACTAACCTAGACAGCATATTAAAAAGCAGAGACATTACTTTGCCAACAGGGGTCCATCTAGTCAAGGCTGTGGCTTTTCTAGTACTCATGTATGGATGTGAGAGTTGGACTATAAAGAAAGCTGAGTGCTGAAGAATTGATTCTTTTGAACTGTGGTGTTGGAGAAGACTCTTGAGGGTCCCTTGGACTGTAAGGAGATTCAGTCAGTCAATCCTAAAGGAAATAAGTTTTGAATATTCATTGGAGGGACTGATGTTGAAGCTGAAACTCCAATACTTTGGCCACCTGATGAGAACTGACTCATTGGAAAAGACCCAGATGCTGTAAAAGATTGAAGGTGGAAGTAGAAGGGCACAACTGAGGATGAGATGGTTGGATGGCATCACTGACTCAATGGACTTGAGTTTGAGTAAACTCTGGAAGTTGGTGATGGACAGGGAAGCTTGACCTGCTGTAGTCTATGGGGTTGCAAAGAGTCAGACACCACTAAGAAACTGAACTGAATTGAACATATGCATATGTGTGTGTATATATGCTTAAATATATTTTTAGTTGTGAGTAAAAAATTCATACTTAAAAATAGACCAACTCTTGATAAGAAAAAAATGTATAGCATAATAAAAATGAAAATTTTATTAATACCTGGAATAAGATTGCCTTATCTGTAAGAATTCTTTGCTTCTGGGAGGATATTCTTGTGAAAATGGAATTGGCCTATTAATCAGCATGGTGGGCTTTTCATTATTGTCAAGGTAGCATTTCAGTCTTTAGATGTGTAGGTAATAGTACTGGCTACTGTGTGTACAGAAATTTAAAAAGCAGGCGCATGCCATTTTTAATGAACAATCTCCCTCTATCTCTTTATGTTTATAAAGATAGATTTTAAAGAATATCCAGATTGCTATATATGAAATATGTGGATCTTAATATATATATCTGTATATCCATATCTATTCTTTAAAATCTAGATCATTAGATATCTAGATCTCTTTATATGATCCAGAAATATATCTACATCTCTGTTTACATAGATAGATAGATAGATGAAAGTGAAAATGTTAGTCATTCAGTCGTATCCAACGCTTTGCGGCCCTGTGGACTGTAGCCCATGAGGCTCCTCTGTCCGTGCGATTTCCCAGGCAAGAATGTTGGTGTGGGTTGCCATTCCCTTCTCTAGGGGATCTTCTTGACCCAGGGATCAGGTTTCCTGCATTGCAGGCAGATTCTTTACTGTCTGAGCCACCAGGGAAAGCCCTGGATAGATATACAGATATATATTCATACTTACCTATCTATCATCTATTGATATAGAGACTATCAATCTGAATCATATCAGTATAGATATCAATATCTATATATTCTTTAAAATCCATATGGATAGATATCCATACACTTCTATAGAATCAGGTGGTATGTGTGTGGGTGCACACACGGTGTTATTTCAGCCTTCCTTCACCTTCTCTCCACTGAGTTGCTGACAGTAATTCTTCTACCTCAGGACCAATGCATGACCTCCGTGAGATACGCCTTCCCTCAGTTGGGGAGAGTTGCCAGACAGAGCAGCTCTGTCAACTCTGTCATCAGGGACGCTTCATGCTTCCTTGTGCTTTTTCCGCTTTCCCCTTTCCATGACCTCTCCATTGCTTTCCTCCTATCCTTTCATTTATGGGTGAAGGAGTGTTCAATTCTGCATGTTTCCTGCCTCTAATCCTTTTCAACTATTTTATTAGTAAGTAAATTGTTAGGAGGGTAGCACATACCAACACACAAGGGTGTGACTCCTCCTGATCCACCTCTGTCCACTCCCTTTCCAAGCTGTACAGGCTGAGCACTTGGTTAGTAGCAGTCGTGCCTGCCCTCTGAGTATTGTGACTGTTGGGTGGAACAATAGAACCTCATACAACTGCATGACCATCTCAGTAACATGCTGAACACTTTAGAACATTATCTCTATTTAAGTACCTAATTCCATAAGTAGGTATCATTTTCTTATTTTTATAGACGAGAAATCTGAGGCTTACAGAAATTGGTATTGTGGTGCTGGTGTTGGGAGGGGCCCTTGGGTTTGAACCTTCGTCTGTGTAACTCCAGAGGCCATAGCTGTAACAGTGAGGCTTATTGCTTCAATTTTGTTTTATTTGAAAGTCTATGTTTTTCCCACATAATAACTTAATGACATCAGGATAGGTGAAATATGCAACTTTAGCTTATGAGAAACAGATGTTTGAGGTTACATGACCAACTGTCGACTGGAAGACTCATTTTCCTCCACATTTTTCTTCAGTGAGATATCATTTGGGAAAAAAAAAAACCAACTTTCTCATTTTGTTTTAGTTGAGAACATTTGAAAGATTTGAAAGACAGAACGCGCTTGTAACAAACGACTTGCAATAGAGAAAGCAACTAGTTTTTAGAAACTTTCGGTTGCAAATTAGCAGTAATAATGGTGATAATAATGATCCAGTGCCTTTCTTCTGAGCAGACCCAGATAATTTATAAGATGTGAGGGTAAACAATCATTTTACTCCCACCCCAACCAGAGCAGTCAAAGTGACAGTGTACAGCTTGCTGGTGCTGTGCTCTCTACTGGGCCCTGGAATATTTGAGAGCTTTGTATTGCAGATGTCAAAATCGATTTAATAATTAATCATTTAGGGAATAAAAATCTAGGTTCTTGTTTTGCATTTAGAAAAACACTAATTGAATACATACCCATAAAGTTTTTAATTTTCACTTACCTGGTCTCTGCAGAAATGAAAATCTAGCGTTCTATTTGTTAAAAGCTGTAGAAATGCATGTAAACAGCAGTTTAATTTGAATTAATATGGGTGTAATAATATGTGCATGATTAAGGGTAGGAATTTTTATTACAGGAATAAATCTAGTTTTTAGACAAAAAGAGTTTTGTTTCAGGAACTGTTTAAATTTGGTTTCTTCCCTCGTGCTTTCTGACTGGTGCTTCTGAATGAAAATAATGACTAATTAGTGTGAAATCCTGTTTGAATGATAGGATTTCTGGGAAAAGAATTATCAAATTATTTTATATATCCTCAGTTCAGTTCAGGTCAGTCGCTCAGTCATGTCCGACTCTTTGCGACCCCATGAATCACAGCACGCCAGGCCTCCCTGTCCATCACCAACTCCCAGAGTTCACTCAAACTCATGTACATCAAATCATTGATACCATCCAGCCATCTCATCCTCTGTCATCCCCTTCTCCTNATGAGTGCAATTGTGTGGTAGTTTGAGCATTCTTTGGCATTGCCTTTCTTTGGGATTGGAATGAAAAGTTACCTTTTCCAGTCCTGTGGCCACTGATGAGTTTTCCAGATGTGCTGGCATATTGAGTGTAGCACTTTCACAAATCATTTGTAAATTTGTGTATATGATTCCCCCAGTGGGATTAATTTTCTCAGCAATTCATTATAAAACATTTGGACAAGTTTTAATTCTAATCTTTGGGATGACCTGTAGACCTATCATGGTTTTTGCCATAAGTCAGAATGTTCTTATGAGAACTTCTTAAAGGCGCATGGGAAGCCAGGTCCCACCCTGGGGTGGAGGGAACTTTGAAGCCAAATCTACATGCACGTGACTCCAGACCACAGAGGAAATTCTCAGGGAGCTGACAGTGTCACAGAAGCAGCCCAAATTATAGCGGGCCTTCTCTTTCCTGTAACCCTATATTTATATTCTTTCCTATTCGTTCTCAGCTTTTGAAATCTTTTGTATAAATAGGATTTATGAAAGCCATTTATTCAAACCCTAATCTAACACCCAGATTTTTCTATCCCTTCTGGAGGCTGAGTTAGCTTTCCTCATAGCTGTGAGAAAAATATTCCTGGTTTCTCCATACTGGAATCACATCACTTCATGTGTAAATAAGAGGCAGCCCATGGAGCCGGAAAAAGCCATAGCCTGAACTTCAGAACAGCTGGATTCTAGTTTGGGCATGCTCTTAGCTAATGCTAGCCTAGTGATCTTGAACAAGTCATTGGATACAATTCAGTGATGTCTCTGTTCTCTCTTAGTGAAACAGAATTTCAGAACTGGAAGAAATCTTGGGTTAGACTGAGGAACAGAAATTCAGGTGTTTAGACTGAGGAATCGTAGGTAATGTGTGAAATGGGCCTGATGTCAGAGAATAGAAAGTGATGAGGAGGACTTTCCTGGGAGTCCAGTGGTTAAGACTCTGAGCTTCCTAAGCAGGGTGGTGAGGATTTGATCCCTGGTCTGAGAACTAAGATCTCACATACCACATGGCCAAAAAAATTAAATTAAAAAAAAAGTGATGATGATTATGGTCTACTAGTGATGCAGTGCCCAGTCTAGTGGGGGGCAGCAGCTCGTGGCTGATTGTTGTCATGAGAGACTCTGCCCAGACTTGACCTTTATGTTTTTCAGGTGTGCTAAGTCGCTTCAGTCATGTCTAACTCTTTGTGACCCTGTTGACTGTAGCCCACCATACTCTTCTGTCCATGAGATTTCCCAGGCAAGAATACTGGAGTGGGTTGCCATGCCCTCCTCCAGGGGGTCTTCCAGACCCAGGGATCAAACCCGTGCCTCTTATGTCTCCCGCATTGGCAAACGTGTTCTTTACCACTAGCACCACCTGGAAAGCCCCATATAAGACCATAAATCCAGGTTTATTGTGAAATCCTCTGATGTCCAAGTGTTCTTAAATATTTGAAAAAATAAAAACACCTCACATATCTTCCAGGGGGACTTGGTGTGCAGGTTGTCACTTAGTGATCTCTAGTAAGGGGTTTAGGGAGTCCCCATAGCTGCCTTTAGCTGCGGGATGAATCCCCCTTGAGATAGGCACTGGGTGCAGACCGCTTCATGGTCATGGAGAGGGCTGCTAAGGATATTTGTTGTTTTTCTTCGCCTAGTTTGTAGGAGATCTGAATTTTGAGTCATGGGTTGCATCAGAACTAGAGTAGGCATGCCAGCAGAGAAGGATTTCCAGGACCACTTTCTCTACTGAAATTCTGTGCATGTTTTTCTGGTTTAGTAGCGTATCCAACAAATGAACAAACAGCAAAGGCAGTGTGCTGAATGACTAGTGTTCAAATTGTTTCATTGCCTGAAGTGGCTATATTGAAAGGAGGATGGTCTCCATAGGAGGCAGGTGAAGTTTGATACCCCTGTATATTAGCTGGCAAAAACCTCTTTAAGAAATCAATTTAAATATATTTCAGAGCAGGCCTTTAGAAAATCTTTGTCTTACATGCAAAGAGGCAGTAGAACAGTGTCTTGAAGGGTTCTGCTTAGAGATGGTAACCTCTCTCAGCTTCAGTTTCTTCATCTGTAAAATGAACATTAGAATAGCAGTTTTTAAGCTGAAGTATAGTTAATTTTGGGCTTCCCAATTGGCAGTAGTGGTAAAAAAAGCCACCTGCCAATGCAGGAGACCTAAGAGATGTGGTTTTGAACCCCTGGGTTGGGAGGGTCCCCTGGAGGAGGGCATGGCAACCCACTCCAGTGTTCTTGCCTGGAGAATCCCATGGACAGAGGAGTCTGGTGTGCTGTGGTCAATGAGGTCGCAAAGAGTAGGACACAACTGAAGTGACTTAGCATGCANCCTGGAGGAGGGCATGGCAACCCACTCCAGTGTTCTTGCCTGGAGAATCCCATGGACAGAGGAGTCTGGTGTGCTGTGGTCAATGAGGTCGCAAAGAGTAGGACACAACTGAAGTGACTTAGCATGCATAGTTAATGCATGCATAGTTAATTTATAGTGTGTTGTTTCAAACACTCACACACACACACACACACACACACGCAACATACATACACATTTTTTTCAGATTCTTTTTCATTATAGGTTATCACAAGATGCTGAGTATATTTCCCTGTGCTATACAGTAGATATTTGCTATTTACTTATTTTATATATAGAAGTGTGTCAGTGGCACCCCATTGCAGTACTCCTGCCTGGAAAATCCCCCGGACAGAGGAGCCTGGAAGGCTGGAGTCCATGGGGTCACTGAGCGTTGGACACGACTGAGCGACTTCACTTTCCCTTTCCCTGGGCACTCAGTGGTTAAGAATCCACCTGCCAATGTAGGAGACAAGGGTTCGATCTGATCTGGGAAGATCTCACATGCTGCGAAGAAATTAGGCCATGCACCACAAGTCTAGCTTGTGCTCTACAGCTTGGGAGCTGTGACTACTGAGCCCACACGTCCTGGAGCCCTGCTCCACAATAAGAGAAGTCACCACAATGAGAAGCCCACACACCACAACTAGAGAATAGCCCTTCAAACTGAAATAAATAAATAAATAATTAAAAAAACCTATATCTCTATTCTCTTACAAAATATATTGAGAACATGTACATGTATATGTATTATGACTAGCATAAATTGATCAATATCTATAAATGATTAGCAAATTACTAAGTTGGATTTGTGTTAATGTTGTTGTTTCCTCCCTGGTGCTTTGTGGGTTTATTTATTTTCCTTTTTAAAAAATTCTTAGCTGTGCTGGGTCTTCATTGCGGGTTTTTCTCTAGTTGTGGTGAGTGGGGGCTACTTTCTAGTTGTGGTACTTGGGTTCCTCATCATGGTGGCTTCTCTTGTTGCCGAGTATGAGTTCTAGGCTTGCAGGCTCAGTAGTTGTGTCTCATGGGGTTACTTGCCCCGCAGCACATGGAATCTTCCTGGAGCAGAGAACCAGTATCCCCTGCAAACTCTTAACCACTGAACCACTAGAGAAGTCTTGCTTTGCATGTTTAAACTGAATAGTGTTGTCGGTATTACCAAATGCCTCCTGATTATACTACATTAATATTTTCCCTAACTAGGCAATATACTGACATTTAAAAAATATTTAATGTTACAAGTGCCCATAATTAGTAGAGCAAAGTTCAGTTAAATAGTGAAATTATTAGGTTAAAACTTAAATGTCAGCAGAGGCACAATCTCCTAATTTGGGGCAATTATCTGGTTCATTGCCTTTGCTCTGACATATACGTCATGGTATACATACAAGGTATGGCTTAGAGAAGACAATTTAATTAGTTTTTTTTTTTCATTTACACTTTATTGCAACTTCCAGTGGTGAAAAAATAAGGCTGATGAACCAGTTGCTCTGCATCTGAATTATGAAAACATAAAAGCATGATGAAATATTTGTACGAAACATGGTATTTGTTTTAGAAGAGCAAATGAAGATTATTCTTTTCATAGAAGATGTGCCAGCATTGTTAATTTTAACTTTCATAAATGTAGTAATCACATTGAAGTATTTAACATGGTAAAGTCAGAAACTATAAATTCTATTGACTCTAATTTTGAAATTTCAATAGTTTGAATATCCTTCTATGAATGGAAATACTATAGAGTAGTTTGTAAGTAATTTTAGTGGTTTCTGCAAATATGGATTCAATTACTTCTAAATTATGCATCAAGAATTTTGAATACAGTTCAGTGTGTAATCAAGTTTTTGGTTATAAAGACTATTTCTTCATCCTTTGAAAGCATAAAAACTAAACAATAATCCATGATTTTTCTGTTCATTAAGTTTTTGTTTAAAAATAAGCCATTCTTAAACTAAGTTAGAAACATAACAATAGTAAGAAACAAATATAATTACACACATGCCATTTAATTCTTCTTATTTTAGTTTAATACTGTGAGGATTTGTCACAATTGATTGCTTCTCTTCATGAGCATCTTTCTGTAAATGTGGTAGGTACTCATTTCCTTCTATTATCCAAGTATAAATGAATAAATCTACTTTTGAAATAACATTAAGTTTAAGGCAATGATTAGTTGAGCATAATTTAATTTGTATTTTACATTTTACAGTTTTTCCATCAATTATGTATTTCTGGTAATATAATTTATAGTTTGAGAGAAGAGTAAATTAGAGGGGAAAGGACCATATGAACTGGGAATGAGACTACATTAATTTCACATGTATGTGATGAACATATGTATATTTGGCAAAAAAGATGACTTGGAAATCAAGTTCTTTGGAAATGTTTGTCAGTGTTTGAGATTGCTGATCTGTGTCAAAAGGTACTAAAACTATGTTGGTAGTGGAATATTTTGAGAAAGTGATCCTACTGTAAACTAGTTTATCCTATGCTACCTATAAAATATGGGTTTGTCAAGAATTCAGTGCTTTTGCTGAACTGCTATCTCTGTGAAGTAGGGATCACCTAGCTCCTTACCTTGGCCCACCAGCCCTGCATGTGGGATCATCCCTTTCTCACGAGCCTCACCTTCTGCCCTTCTTGCTAACAGCATTCCAGCTGCAATGACCTTCTTCAGCTCCTGAAACTCACCTTGCTCTTTTCTCTGTCAGAGACTTACCTGTCATTTTAGTCCAACTCGACCGAAAGATTTGTTTCCCAGGCATGTGGCTGTTATTATAATCGTCTACTTACCCTGTAGGAAAGTGAGCGTGGTGAAGACAGAAGGCAAGTTTTCCTTCTTCATGGCTCTGCCTCACTGCTAGGCATAGTATCCTGCCTGCAGCAGGAGAACAATGCATGTTTGTGAATTCCCCAGCATTTAACACACCACATGCTTGAAAAATCATATACCAAAGTTGTTACTAAGCCAATATATTGTTTTCAACAAATTTTCCAGCTCTAAAATCCAAATCCAAACTGTTTTATATAATGTGTGCTGCTGCTGCTGCTGCTAAGTCACTTTAGTCGTGTCCGACTCTGTGCGGCCCCATAGACGGCAGCCCATAATGTGTGCCCAGGTACAAATGTAATTATTTATATTTACATGCTCTTAGAGGGCACAGTTAAATGCTCCAAAGCAAATGCTGACTTTGTTATATTTGCTAGCTGCATGGATTATTTCCAATATGCTACTGGAGATCAGAGGAGAAAAAACTCTAGAAAGAATGAAGAGACGGAGCAAAGCAAAAACACCCATTTGTGGATGTGACTGGTGATGGAAGTAAAGTCTGATGCTCTAAAGAACAATATTGCCTAGGAATCTGGAATGTTAGGTCCATGAATCAAGGCAAATTTGAAGTGCTCAAATAGGAGATGGCAAGAGTGAACATCAACATTTTAGGAATCAGGGAACTAAAATGGACTGGAATGGGTGAATTTAGCTCAGATCACAATTATATGCCCACTACTCTATGCTTTATGCCCACTACTGTGGGCAAGAATTCCCTAGAAGAAATGGAGTATCTATCATAGTCAACAAAGGAGTCTGAAGTGCAGTACTTGGATGCAAACTCAAAAACGACAGAATGATCTCTGTTCGTTTCCAAGGCAAACCATTCAATATCACGGTAATCTAAGTTTATGCCCCTACCAATAATGCTGAAGAAGCTGAAGTTGAATGGTTCTATGAAGAATTACATGGCCTTCTAGACTAACACTCAAAAAAGATGTCCTTTTCATTAGAGGTGACAGGAATGCAAAAGTAGGAAGTCAAGAAATACTGGGAGTAATGGGCAAATTTGGTCTTGGAGTACAGAATGAAGCAGGGCAAAGGCTAACAGAATTTTGCCAAGAGATTGCACTGGTCATAGCAAACACCCTCTTCTGGCAATACGAGAACACTCCACACATGGACATCACCAGATGGTCAATACCAAAATAAGATTGATTATATTCCTTGCAGCCAAAGATGGAGAAGCTCTATAGAGTCAGCAAAAATAAGATCGGAGCTGACTGTGGCTCAGATCATGAACTCATTATTGCTAAATTCAGACTTAAATTGAAGAAAGTAGGGAAAACCACTAGACCATTCAAGTATGGCCTAAAGCAAATCCCTATGACTATACAGTAGAAGTGACAAATAGATTCAAGNTGGCTCAGATCATGAACTCATTATTGCTAAATTCAGACTTAAATTGAAGAAAGTAGGGAAAACCACTAGACCATTCAAGTATGGCCTAAAGCAAATCCCTATGACTATACAGTAGAAGTGACAAATAGATTCAAGGGATTGGATCTGATAGAGTGAAAGAAGAACTACAGACAGAGGCTCATGATGAGGCAGTGATCAGGACCATCCCCAAGAGAAAGAAATGCAAAAAGGCAAACCAGTTGTCTGAGGAGACCTTACAAACACCTATGAAAAGAAGAGAAGCAAAAGGCAAAGGAGAAAAGGAAAGATATGAGCATCTGAATGCAGAGTTCCAAAGAATAGTAAGGAGAGATAAGAAAGCTTTCCTCAATGATCAGTGCAAAGAAATAAAGTTATAGAATGGGGAAGACTAGAGATCTCTTCAAGAAAATTAGAGATACCAAGGGGGCATTTCATGCAGAGTGGGCACAATAAAGGATAGAAATGGTATGGAACTAAGAGAAGCAGAAAATATTAAGAAGAGGTGGCAAGGATACACAGAAAAACTGTACAAAAAAGATATTCACGACCCAGATAACCATGATGGTTTGATCATTCACCTAGAGCCAGACATCCTGGAATGCGAAGACAAGTGGGCTTTAGGAAGCATCACTACGAACAAAGCTAGTGGAGGTGATGGAATTTGAATTGAGCTCATTCAAATCCTGAAAGATGATGCTGTGAAAGTGCTGCACGCAATATGCCAGCAAATTTGGAAAACTAATCAGTGGCCACAGGACTGGAAAAGGTCAGTTTTCATTTCAATCCCAAAGAAAGCTCAAACTACCACACAATTGAACTCATCTCACATGCTAGCAAAGTAATGCTCTAAATTCTCCAAGCCAGGCTTCAGCCATATGTGAACCATGAACTTCCAGATGTTCAAGCTGGTTTTAGAAAAGGCAGAGGAACCAGAGATCAGATTACCAACATTTGCTGGATCATCAAAAAAGCAAAAGCGTTTCAGAAAAACATCTGCTTCTGACTTTGCCAAAGCCTTTGGATGGATTGCAACAAATTGTGGAAAATTCTTCAAGACATGGGATAACCAGACCACCTGACTTGCCTCCTAAGAAATCTGTATGCAGGTCAAGAACCAACAGTTAAAACTCTACATGGCACAACAGACTGGTTCCAAATTCAGAAAGGAGTATGTCAAGGCTGTATATTGTCACCCTGCTTATTTAACTTATATGCAGAGTACATCATGATAAATGCTGCACTGGATGAAGCACAAGCTGGAATCAAGATTGCTGGGAGAATTATCAATAACCTCAGATAGGCAGATGACACCACTCTTACGGCAGAAATTGAAGAAGAACTAAAGAGCCTCTTGGTGAAAGTGAAAGAAGAGAGTGAAAGTTGACCTAAAGCTCAACATTCAGAAAACTAAGATCATGGCATCCAGTCCCATCACTTCATGGCAAATAGATGGGGAAGCAGTGGAAACCCTGGCTGACTTTATTTCTGGGTGCTCTAAAATCCCTGCAGATGGTGATTGCAGCCATGAAATTAAATGACGCTTGTTCCTTGGAAGAAAAGTTATGACCAAACTAGATAGCATATTAAAAAGCAGAGACATTACTTTACCTACAAAGGTCCATCTAGTCAAAGCTATGGTTTTTCAAGTAGCTATGTGTAGATGTGAGAGTTGGACTATAAAGAAAGCTAAGCGCTGAAGAGCTGATGCTTTTGAACTGTGGTGTTGGAGAAGACTCTTGAGAGTCCCTCGGACTGCAAAGAGATCCAACCAGTCCATCCTAAACGAAATCAGTTCTGAATATTCATTGGAAGGACTGATGTTGNAGCCATGAAATTAAATGACGCTTGTTCCTTGGAAGAAAAGTTATGACCAAACTAGATAGCATATTAAAAAGCAGAGACATTACTTTACCTACAAAGGTCCATCTAGTCAAAGCTATGGTTTTTCAAGTAGCTATGTGTAGATGTGAGAGTTGGACTATAAAGAAAGCTAAGCGCTGAAGAGCTGATGCTTTTGAACTGTGGTGTTGGAGAAGACTCTTGAGAGTCCCTCGGACTGCAAAGAGATCCAACCAGTCCATCCTAAACGAAATCAGTTCTGAATATTCATTGGAAGGACTGATGTTGAAGCTGAAACTCCAATACTTTGTCACCTGATGTGAAGAACTTGCTCACTGGAAAAAGACCCTGATTCTGGGAAAGACTGAAGGCAGGAGAAGGGGATGACAGGATGAGATGTTTGGATGCCATCACCGACTCAATGGACTTGAGTCTGAATAAACCCCGGGTGTTGGTGATGGACAGGAAGGCCTGGCATACTGCAGTCCAAGGGTTGCAGAGAGTCGGATTTTATTGAGTGGCTAAACTGAACCGAATTTGATTATTTCAATTTCAGTCACTTGAAAGTTCAAGGCATATTCTCTAAAACAAAGATAATAATGCTCCCTTTTAGTATTGTGAGGCTTAAATGAATATATAAAATGATGTTGGCATGTTATAAGTATGAAATATATGTTTTCCTTTTAATGTTTTTATGATGAATACTGTGTCTGTGTGCTCAGTCACACAGTCATGTCCGACTCTTTGTGACCCCATGAACTATAGCCTGCCAGGCTCCTCTGACCTTGGGATTTCTCAGGCAAGAATACTGGAGTGGATTGTTATTTCCTCCTCCAGGGTATCTTCCCAACCCAGGGATCGAACTTGTATCTCTTGTGTCTCCTGCATTGGCAGGTGGATTCTTTACCATCGACCCTCCTGGGAAGCCTGATAATGAGTACTGCTAGAAGTAGAAACCCTAGCATCTATATAAGTAAGTAAGTGAAGTCGCTCAGTCGTGTCCGACTCTTTGCGACCCCGTGGACTGTAGGTTGCTCCGTCCATGGGATTCTCGAGGCAAGAATACTGGAGTGGGTTACCATTTCCTTCTCCAGGGATCTTCTTGACCCAGGGATTGAACCTGGGTCTCCCACATTGGAGGCAGACGCTTTAACCTCTGAGCCACCAGAGAAGATCTAAAGCAGCTGCAATGTTAGATAATTGTCATGGTCAAATTTGCTTCTTCTGTAATAGAGTTTCTTCAGAAATGGTATTTGTATCTTGCTATAAATCCTAACAGGGAAGACCTCATGATGTTGAAAGTACCCCATGAGGCTAGGCCTCATGTGACCTGAGTTACTAGTTGTGTGACCTGAGTTACTAGTTGTGTGACTTTGGCAGAGTTATATAACACTTCTAGGGCTCTAACAGGCTTTAAAATATTCTCAGATGAAATAATCTCAGGATGGAACTTCTTTGACCAACCCTCAAAAGCCTAAATCATTGTCTGAAGGTTCAGCCCCTTTCAGACTTTCAGAGCTGTGGGTGTAATGAGTGACTTGCTTTCGACAGTTGGAGCAGGGAGGAGATACAGAGGGATAGGCTCTAATACTACCAGTGTTTTACCCAGCAAAATTTGGGATAAATAAAACTTGTGACAACCTGAAGTCTAAAACACCTCATCCATGGGGAAGTTCCCTCATAGTCTAATGGTTAGAATTCTAAACTTTCATTGGCCATGGCCTGGGCTCAGCCCCTGGTCAGGGGATTGATATTCTGCAAGTTTCATGGTCAAGCCACAAAAAACCCCCCAAAACAGAAAAAAACAAAAATATAAAATACCTCTTTTGAGATATTTATATATATGTGTAGAAAAAGTTTGATATTTTTATATCACTGTATATATATTACCAAATCTCATTGCTATGGATAAAAATTCAGAATATAATCCAGTAGCTGATTATTCATACCATCAATGTGTTTCTTTCTCTCTCTTAGTCTGTAAATAGCCTAAATTTTAGATAACAATTTTAAATGCCAAGGACATCTTTGATATAACATTAAGTAACTCCCAATGACGACTGCTTGTTCTTCCCATGACAGGAATCAGCCACTCTATTTCCTGTTCGTTGTATGAATGTATATATGTATTAATGGTGAACAATGGCACATTTAATCTAGAAGCAAAGGGAGATGTTCACAACCAGACAGTAGCATTTGATACAGAAAGGAAGGGTGTACCCACACACATAAGCAAAGGAGGGCAACTAATGAATAAAACATCTTTTTAGAAGTGCAGAAAAATCAGTTGCACCATGTTAAAGCTGTTGCCAGGCAACATATCTTTTCACAATAAACACTTGTGAGTCAGATAACTCATGGAGACATTGAATTGGCAAATGTAACTGCTCTCAGGCAACTTCTTCAGTGTAGAGAATGCTCACAATCCTTTGCACAACATCAGGAATGCCTCTCTCCTTGTAGCAGTTTCTCCTTTGAACCACATTATTTGTTTTCATCTCTTCATAGGAATTCCCAGTCTTTATGCCTGAATCCTTCTTTATCTTGCAGGCAGCCAGGATGCACATGCAGATCAGGAACACATTCTTCACGGTCTAGGGCTGGGAGAATGCCGTCATCCCACCTCAGGTGTGGAATGTGCAACTTTTGCAGAGGAGTTGAGAAATAAAAAAGCTAGATCTATGAGGAATCTCTGTTGGTGCAAGAGAAAATTAAAACAAACACCATGCACATTTATTTATTAAATCCAGTCAAGGAGAGAAAGGAACCCCACCCCCCATCTGCCCCCACAGACTTGGCCATCATGAGAGACGCGGGACACAACAGGAATAGGGAATTGTCTTTTAGAGGATGGAATGAGATGACCTCAGGACCACCCACCCTTGTATTAGCAGAGCAGACAGAGAAAGCAGATTTTCAAACAGTAACTTGCTGTCTGATACCCCTGGCAGAAATACAAAAACATACTTCCATCTCAAATTTATGGCACCATAATGTATTCCCTCTAAGCTTTCCAGATAGCTCCCATTTCCAAATGTGACCAAAGCATAATCACAGCGACTTAAACAAATTAAATGTTCGGTTAAAGACAAGCCCCTGCCCCCTAAAAAAAAAATGAGTAAGGGAAAGAAAAGCCCCCAGATTGGTAATAAATTAATGCCATGTCAGGTTTTTTAGTCAACGAACTTAGAGCCAGACCTTTCTAGTGCTGCCAGGGGGCCATGTGATCAACGGAGGGAGAGCTTCTCTCCTGCTGAATGGGCGGCACTGCACAGACCCAGGACTCCTCAGTTCTGCTTTGTTTAGTACCTACAGCAACAATGGCCATCTTTTAAAAAATAATTTTAGATTATTCTCACATCATTTTCAAAGTATATCTCATTTTTTTTGTGACAGCAAGATAAGTAACATATATCTTTTGCTACTTTAAGATAAATGCAATTTCAGTATATTCCATGTTTACTGAAAGTGAGATTAACATTTTATTGCAGAAATTTCCTCCCCTACTGGTTAAAGTTTAACATTTGAACACGTCCTCCCAAATACTACTTTACTGTTCTCCCATTATCCGTTTTTTTGGTGTGTACAGAATTTTGCAATTTGATTGTTAAGTAATATGACCCTTTTCTTTTAGGAGAAGAATGAATTAAGCTAACAAAGATTGAAAATTAGCAATTCTGGAAAAAAAATTTAAGTTTCTTTCATATATTTGTACAAATTTTGGAGCTGGGTGTGGCTCTCAGAGTTTATATACTCCAATTATTTTGTGATGTAGAAATTGAGAGCCTGGAATCTGAAACAACTTGCTTGAGTTCATCAAATTAGTTAATTAACCGACTCTAAAACTCAAATGGAAGATTCCCTGGTAGCTCAGTTGGTAAAGAATCCTCCTGGCTCTCAGATTTAGCAATATTTTCTTATATATTATTTTTGCCTCTTCCTTATAATGAAATATGAAGAGACTTCAAAACACAAAATAAAGAGTAGTATTTCCAGAGTTTAAAAAGGAAAGGAATAAAAAGCAAAAGCACGATGCCATTTTGAAATAGATATCTATTGTTGTTTAGTTGCTAAGTTGTGTCCAGCTCTTTGTGAGACCATGGACTGCAGCATGCCAGGCTTCCCTGAATTTCACTATCTTCCAGAATTTTCTCAAATTCTTACTTTTAAGGTTAAAAATTTACTGAGAAGAGAATTCCATCTAAAGATGTGTCTTGAATATATTAGTCAACAAATATCAAGTACTTGGGTAACAATTTGTGTGGCTGTTATTCACTTTAATAAGAATGGCAGTGCCTTATTTATCAATTTTTTTTTCTTTTAGAAATATAAAAAGAAGCAGACTATAGATCATTTAAGAAAGACTTGAAATAATACTGATATATTAAAATTGATTGTCTAATTCTGTAGTTGGTACTATAGATTTAATTGATTGTCCAGTTCTACAAATATACTCTGCAAGTGTTTTCCCCAGAACTAAATATTGTCACTTTATTATATACCTCCAAAATTATATTTTGTACATGGCATATATGTTAGTCATCTTAATGCATTAGTGCTAGATGAGGTACTAAGCTCATTCACCCATGAGACAGAGATAATCATGCTTGCCATAAACACACAGACAGGAACAAAATGAAACCACAAATATTAATTTATTATTAATTGTAAAGCACCATACAGATATAACAAAGTACATATTTTATTTCTTATATACAAATATCAGGGGCCAAAGTATTATATTGAATTTTCCTTGCTTTGCCTCAAAGGGCAAGTAATTAACAAGAAATTGTATAGCAAAGAAATAGACTAACATATAAGTATCTCTAAACTTTATGACCACCTGGGCCTTTGAAGTTATGGTAAAAACATTCTTAGCCAGTGGGTTCTTCTTATTAAATGTCCATGAAGGGTTTCCATACATTTGTCAAAGTTTTAAAAATAATGACTTAAAATGTTTCTTCTGAATAGGTTTAAATTTTCACTACAAATTAAGTCACAATTGAAATAATAATTAATTTTGTTACAGAAATTCATATCAAGTTATAATAATTTCAGCCTATTTTTTGTAACTGCATGTTTCTCCTATTGCTTTAAAGCTAATTTAGGCCACATTATATACAAAATTAAATCTTACTTTTATAGCTACACCCTTGGGGTTCAATGAAAAGGCTTTATGAGCTAGAAATTAAAAGTACTGGTTGAAAATACTATTACATTATACCAGCTATTATTAAGGCAATTTACAAAGTTGGTGCTAAAACTATGCACATTTTTCATTGTTAGTCCTCATATATTCAGTAAGCCCATGGGACTGTTTGGTATATAATTTGGCAAATAAAATCACTTGAAAAGTAAATAGCAAATCGATGGCATTTATCACAAAAGAAAATTACAGTATACCAACAGCAACATTTATTTAACCCAATATTGTTATGAATTAACACATTTATACTACGTGATTCCAGGAAGACATTTGGATGCTACATTCCTTGGCTATGAATGAATGTGATTTCATCCTAGCAATTTCTTCTCTGAAACTGGGAAAAATGATGAAATTATTGAGAGCATACTTTCAATAATATATACTTCTGATGTTTTAAGACTCTCAGTTTCTCTAAGGAAGTATGCTGTGATATGTACATATGTTTATGTTGTCTAAAAGCCTGCCAGGCCTGAGGTAAATTTAAAATATCTTTCATAGTTTGAAAGACTATATAAGTTGAATCTGTAAGTTTAACCTAGATAATAGTTAGAAATTTTTCCTTTCAAAGACTTGAAAAGATTCAGTTCAGTCCAGTTCAGTCGCTCAGTCGTGTCCGACTCTTTGCGACCCCATGAAAAGAATAGTAATATTTAAATCACTATAACAAAAGCAAGCATATATAAAGATGTCATTTTTAATAATCTTTACTTTTGTGCATTAAAATATGAAAACAAGAGACACTTTGAGTCTTTCTTGAACTTATTTTTTAAGTACATATTGAGATTTTTGATGGTACATAGTGTTATGTATTTCATAATGAAAAAGCTTCTCTATTAAGAGAACAATATTTGAGTGCTTCCAGTACAAGTACAAAATGGCTATTAATGTTTTATGTTGAAAGAAAAACCATTTAATGTTCTACTTGATATACAACTGACATATAAGACCTCTCAATGTTTAATTTTTGTATACTTTTACAGCAATAAGTGATATTTCCACATGGAAGTGTATTTTTTATTTCTTCTTCTTTTCACTGTGGCTGATACTTTTGAACAGGTTGTGGTCACTACACTGTAGATTAATGAAAGTAACGTTACCTTCACACTGTGTCAACCATCAGGGTTATGAAGAAGCAGAGGATAATTTTAGAATCTGAAAGAAGTGACTAAAAAGGGTAGGGTGAAAACAATGGACCTTTTTCTAAGTCAGAAGAAGCGAATCTTTTTTGTGAGAACATGATTCTTGTCAGGCCAAAGCAGGGATAACAAATGCAAATATCTACATGCACCTGTCAGTGTGTGAATCATGCCAATATATGGCCACAGGGAATGGTGGGCTTGGGAAGAACTAACTTGCAAGGGCCTGTCTGCTTAGACACAAGTAAATGGAGAAATTCGAAAAATGCTATGATGCCAAAGCAGGTTTCTTAAAGCTAAATTTACCCAATTGGGTTGCCACTTAGCAACCCCTGAAAATTTAACTTGTTTGTGTGTGTGTTCTCACTTTCTAGCCATGAAGTCCCTAAGGAGATGAAGAGTGGAAAACAGTACAGTAACTGGTTGAAACTGTTCCACAAGGGAAATTTCACTAGATTTCAGAGATACTAATAGATTACAAATAGTCTAGAAATCTACCACATATAGCTTGTGGACGCTTGGGTAGACTTTGGCTGATTAATAGGTAACTCCTGATGAGGGCAAAATAAAGCAGATAAATGATATGTATTAAACTAGTAAATTATTTAAAATTTCTACCTCATTATTAGGACAATTTCTGTTTTGTCCAAAACACAAGGAAAATGGATTGATAGCCGTTTATGTGGAAAAGCTGAAAACTGTTTCTTTATTGAGTTTCCATATTCATAACTCCAGAAAATAATTAATGTAACTAATCTGATTTCATGAAAAGTAATTCAGTTTTATGATGTCTACGATTAAATTTATCACGACCCATAAATTATAAAAATAGAAAAAAACATGATAATCTGTGAAATTTCAGATATCAAAATGTTTCTATAAGAGGATTTATTTTTTTACATATTAACAAGGATATATATTATAAAACTCAGATTATTTTATAATTTTATAATAAAACACAATTGATTTTTAGTTTAAGAATTGAAATTTGGACTTAACCTTTGGACAGTTCCACATGATGTTAATAATATGTTTTATTCATTTAAAATATTCTTACTGTTCATATTTATGGAATCATTCATTAGGGGCCCTTAGTCCAGAAATTTGTTTGCTCTAAATAAGTAAGATTGAAGATCAAAGCTTTATATTTATGATGAAAAAGAAGATAGTCATAGAATTAATGTTTAATTCCCTAAACAATTATTGTATCCCTAAACAATTAGTTCACATGCTTTTCTGGTATCTCTAAATGAATGATTTTAAATATGACTAATAAGTAAATGGGGGGAAAAGATGACATTACTTAGGAATTTTATTAGACTGTCAATTTAAATACTCATTCCTCCTGCAAAGTGCAACTTCACATTTAAATAAATGTATATTAAACGCTTTAAATTGATAGCACCAAGTCTTCCCTTGGGTATGAATCATTTAGACTTTTCTAGTACAGTGTTGTAAAGCATGATATTATAATACATTAATCTAGTATATTATAGATTATCTTTGATTATAAATTCATCATTGAGGTAAAAGTGTGCAAAATAATTATTTTTTCTGTTATATCTAAAAAAAGATTATATTTCAACAGTATCAATTATTTTAAAGATAATTATTAAAACAACAAAACCTCCAAATTTGCTCCATTAAATAGTCTTTAAATAAATTAAAGATCATTAGCCAATTACATTTATTATTTATTCACACAAGGATTCACAACCAAAATGAATGTGGTTTTGTTCCCTATCTTTAGAGTTGTTAGGATATAAGCTATTTTATTATTACAGCAGATCATTTTTGTACACATCATGAAATCAAATTACTAAAGTTGAAATGAGATATTCAATCTGTCATACTGATCTTTTCTCTTGAACGCCAAGATTTTAAAATTTCAAATTATACTGAACTGATTTGTTAGTTTCAAAGCTCTTCTGACACTAACATGGTTTAAACTGATAGGAATAGTACAGCATCAAACCATTCCTGGTGTGAAGGAATATTTTTCGAAACTTAACAGCACTTAATTCTTTACTATCTGATAGATAACACATATATTGTTAACTGAAGAGAACAAACATGAAAATATCATTTAAAGATGAGCTTGCAAATCATTTAATTTTGACATTGCATTTGAAGATTGAGGAAAATTACATTGTTTAAAATGCTAATGTATCATTTTCTGCTTGACCTTTTAAGAATCTAGGACTAGTGAATAGTTAAAATGTACTTGGAGAGTGTTTATCTACTAATCCACCTAGATTATTTATAATCAATAACACATTAGTATGTTAAGTAAAAGGACTGCAAGAAATTACAGATGAAATGTTTACAAATATTTTTAGTGAGTTAAGTTCCACCAACTTTATTTTTGAAAACCCTTTCATGTTCATAAATACATAACGTCTCACCACATCTACTAAGTGTTTACTTCGATTCTGACAGATAGTCAGTCCTTCGTTGATTAAATATATATACCCAAGTTGGGTTTTAAAAGATATAAATGAATTCAAATTAGTTTGTGAAATGTTAGACAAATCAAATTTGGATTTCCCCTGCTTTGAATATCCACTTGTCTAGATTCTTCCCACCTGCTGCCGTGTGTTCATTCTTTTTTCAAAGCTTCATCTATTTGCAAAAAAAGAAAGAAATTGGTATTGTCTTGTGTTGTTTCATNTGAAATGTTAGACAAATCAAATTTGGATTTCCCCTGCTTTGAATATCCACTTGTCTAGATTCTTCCCACCTGCTGCCGTGTGTTCATTCTTTTTTCAAAGCTTCATCTATTTGCAAAAAAAGAAAGAAATTGGTATTGTCTTGTGTTGTTTCATCCTTAAAGTGAAACCATTTGCAAGAAAATTATAGGTCCCTAGTGTTGAGCTTCTTTGCATATTAATTTTGTTAGCCTTACCTCCTGTGGTCTTTAGTTCTGGAAAGCCTATTAGATAATACACAAGATAAATTTTTCCCTTGTATCTTTGAGCTAGCAGAAAATACATCCATTTTCTCTTAAAACTGAAATTTGCAGTACTAGTCACGCATATTTTCCTCTATTCTACAAATAGAGATTTATTTAATTAAGCATGTTAAGCATTGGAATAGTCAATATTAGTTATATTCCTGTAACCCAAGTTCCTGAGAATATATATTAAAGTAAATATAAGTATTGCACAGCATTCCAAACTAGTCAGTATAATATCATTAAATTTGAACTTTGAATAAAAGCCTGAAATCATAAAGATTACTTTTTACTGTAAATAAGAAATAGTCCAAACAAGTATAGAAAGGCAAATCATTCATGCATATTGGAAATAAATGATATAAAATAATTTAGATGGAAATTATCAATTGTTAGTGACACAAGCATACAAGGATGTACTGAAAGAAGGACACGTTCTTAGCACTTAAAAAATTCCAGATGTTAGTTCTTCATTTCTCTCTTTGTAACATTTCATTAGGATCTAAAATTAGCTTACACTGTTTAGGTTCATCCTTTTTGAACACTAATGTTTTGAAAATTCCTAAATTTGACTTTGAAGTTTGAAACCAATTTAAGAGATTAAACATGGCAATGAAAAGAGAATATAAAAGAGTGAAATAGTGATCTCTGTTAGAAGTTAGAGTAATTAAGAATAAAGAATATAGAGTGAGTTTGAGAAAGCTTTCCCCTTAAAAAAGTGGCACTATGTTTTTAATCAGAGCATTTAAACTGTACCTATAAAGGCAAGATGAACATTGCTATTGAGAAGAGGTTCAGGAGCTTATCGTCTTTGAGAATTTTATAACATTTCTGAATAATTTTAATTTTTGGAATTGTTTTACTGTCATAGAAAGGAAGCAATAAAAATGTTACCAGTCAAAAAAGTAATTCTTTTATATGTTATTTAAAACAAATCAATGATAATTTGTATTAGTGGAAAAAATATTTTAATAAGAGATTCACAAAAATCAAGATTTTTATATTTGTTTATATTTTAAAATAATTTTATTTATTTATTTTTGGCTGTGCTGGGTCTTTTTTGTTGCATATAGGCTTTCTCTAGTTGTGGCCAGTGGAGGCTACTCTCTAGTTGGGGTGTGTGGGATGCTCATTGTAGTGGCTTCTCTTGTTGCAGAGCACAGGCTCTAGGGTGCACAGGCTGCAGTAGCTGTGGTGTGCGGGCTCAGTGGTTGGAGCTCCTGGGCTCTAGAGAACAGGCTCATGGGCTTAGTTGCTCTGCAGCATGTGGATCTTCCCAGCTCAGGGATTGAACCTGTGTGTCCTGCATTGGTGGGAAGATTCTTTACCACTGAGCCACCAGAGAAGTCCTGCATTTGTACATTTTTTAACATTATGAACTTATAGATATATATGATGATCCAACACTAGGGAGAAATCAAAGTGCTTTAATATTTAAAATGATATATCCTATATTGACCATTTAAAAGCTGAGTTTATTATTAATAAAACTTCTTCAAACTCTTAGAACTGTCAGAATTGATACTTTTTTTAGTCTAAAGTGGACAAAGTGAAGAGAAAATAGAAATGGTTGGTGATCTAACCTTTTCAGATAACATGTTATCATTATCTTTAAAAATATTATATGATATTGAAGTAAAAATTAAAATGGGTTTTATAATATATGAAGTCACATTTCAAAAATAACAAAACTTATTTTTAAAAATATGTCTATTTATTTGGACTCATTAGGTTTTAGGTGCAGTATGTGGGATCCTTCATCCTTCATGCAGGATCTTTCATGGTGGTGCATGGAGTCACTAGTCGTGGTGTGTGGCTTATTAGTTGTAGTGCATGGACTCAGTTGCTCTGCAGCATGTGAGATATTAGTTCCCTGATCAAAGACTGAACCCATGTCCCCTGTATTGGAAGAAGGATTATTAACCACTGGACCACCAAGGAAGTACCTAACAAAATATTTTGATGGGAATCAGGAAACCCTTTCTTCTATATCTAAAAGACATATATTTTAAAAATCTATCAAGTAGAAAAATCACAGAATATATGTTTTTCAGAGATAAGAGAAAACATAGAATACAGAAATGTGTTCAAATGAATTTCTTATTTTAATTAAGTATTAGGATTAAGTCTTAAGGTAAATATGAACCAAACACGCAAGGGATGAAAATTACTACATTTTTATGTCTAAAGTTTTAATATGTTTGTTTTCTTGCTATCAAACTATGTTTTGCTTTCCAGTACAAAGCTCAAGGATATTAAAATTATAATAGCAGTTTAATAATATGTTCTTCTATGCTTCCCAATTTTATTGCTTTGTTTATATAACTATTGAAGAAAGCATTATCCAGAAAAATGATTTTAACCTTTATGTATCTGATCAAAGTATAGAAGTTTGAAAGTGATGCCATCTTGTTAGGAATAGTCTTAAGAATGTCATATAGGTTTATTTAGCCTCCTGGTGTTTTATAAGAACAAAAATGTCAGAGGAGTAAGATAGAGAATGATGAATGGTGATGTATTACCCTAAGAAAAATGGTGACCACAGACCTCATGACTTTGACTTCTTCCATTGCAGTATGCTTCAAAGCAGAGAGCAGTTTTACAGTTTTAAATTAATTTATATTCTTTAATTCATTTGCTTTCTTATTGATTCTACCACTTGGGAAAATGCACGTAATGTGTGATATTTGTTTTTTGCCAATAGGGAATGTACATGTTTTTGACACAGAAAGATAATCTGAGCAGGTAAAATCTTTTTATTTTTAATTTAAATATTTGTTTCAGGTACATTTTAAAAATGCACATTTTAATTCAGTTATTTGCTGCACTAAAGCATATGCTCCTCAGTCTCTTATCCTAAGAAACCTAAAATTCTGCATTTATCAAATTTCCTCAAATTTTACAATAATTATGATACTCTGACTCTTCTGAGCTACTCCTTATAAGTCTTGCTCATTCCTACCTCTTTTCATTATGCTCAATATGTTTGAAAGTTTCTCTCATTTTCTCCCACCAAAACTAAGTTGTGTTCTTTCCTCAATACCTAGCTCAAGCCAGTCTTCACTAACCACTAACCATATCATAACATCTGTATGCACCAAAGATGCATATGGATGTAATGACTATTTCCATGCTGCTTCATGGTCTGGGTAGCTGTTTTATCTATTCATACATTATGAAAGTAAAAGTGTCAGTTGTTTAGTCGTGTCCAACTCCTTGTGACCCCATGGACTGTAGCCCGCCAGGCTTCTCTGTTCACGGACTTCTCTGGGCAAGAATACTGGAGTGGGTAGCTGTTCCTTCTCCAGAGGATCTTCATACCTTACCGCCTCAAGTTAAGTGTATGTTTCTTGATGATAGGACCTAGGCTCAAAATCTTTAGGTAACAAGACTTAAAACGAAATCTCATATTTCCTATTTTAATTGTCCAGTGTATTTTTCATTTTATCATAATCTGTGATATTATTGTGGCAACAAAAATAGGTTTCTTTTCTGAATATCCATTACTAATTAACTTGAGTTGAATTGTTAAAAATCCAACCAAAATTAAATGTGGCAGCATGTGTAATGTCAAGGAAGGTGAGAGTTTTTCTGTATGTGGCAGCTACTAGAAGTCTATGAAGCTCTTGAACGAATAATTGAAAATACCTGAATAAATCTTCTATTTATTATTGCCACAGTGCATAATAGAAGTCTGGACCTAAAATGTGGTAAAGAACCCACCTGCTAATGCAGAACTCAAGAGAGATGGGTTTGATTCCTGAGTTGGGAAGATGCCCTGGAGTAGGAAATGGCCACAAATACTAGCAAATGCCACTAATACTAGCAAATCTCCGACAGAGGAGCCTGGCAGGCTGCAGTCCATGGGATTGCAAAGAGCTGGATACAACTGAGCATAGAAGCACAGCACACAGGACGTGAAAAAGAAATGTTAAATATATTAACAACAATGTGATTATTAATTCATTTTATGAAAACTTATCACCTTTTGATATTTTACTTGCTTTAGAAAAGTAAAAAATACTAGAGTACTTATCTCAACAATTATGTATCTATACTTTGCTTACTTTTTGTATAGCATATTTATGTCCTTCAGGTATATTTAAAAATCATTAAGTATATATTGATTTACAATATTAGCATTGTATTAAATTATCAGCTAAGTCTATAATTCAGGTTATAGAAATATAAAAGATAATGTTAATATTTCTACCCTTGAAATTAATATAATTAAAATCCTGTTTTACAGAATATATTTACATTATTAATTTTCTTTTAAAATATAATGAATACATATATATGGAATTTAGAAAGATAGTAATGATGACCCTGTATGTGAGACAACAAAAGAGACACAAACATACAGAATGGACTTTTGGCCTCTGAGGGAGAGGGAGAGGGTGGGATGATNAGATTACAGGTATTTTGAGATGAAGATGTTGTCCTGGATTATCTAGATGAGGCAGATGGATATCTGTCTACAGAAGAGGAAAAGCCAGCATGATAAAGGAAGCAGAGACTAATGTACTCTGAGGATGGTGGAAACTCACTTTTAGAAGGAAATTATTTTAATATGTGTTTCTTTAATATGAAATAGAATATCAAACTTTTATATACTTTCTTTTCTTAAAAAATGATATTGCTTTTGGATATTGAAGATTCAAAGGAATAGTAATTGAATTTATTTAGATAATCAATTCCAGTCTTTTAGATTACTGGTTTTTGAACCCACAGACCTCTTGAAAATCTGATGAAAGTTCCACTGAGTCCACAGAAAAAAGCACGTAAAAAAACAGTATTTACACCTTCCAAAGTCAAGAATTCAGGGAACCCCTAAAAACTAGCCTTTGATTCTAAATATAGATGTGTAGGTCCAAGATTCAGAAATCCTGCATCAGATATAGGGTTGGGTTTCTCTTGTTATAAAACTCAGCTCAAATCAATGTATCTATATTTTCAGATATATGTTGCTTTCAGCTCACATGTATGCAAATCAAAGCTTACTAGTCTGTTGTGAAGCTACTCAAAAAGAAAAATACATGTGTTATCGTGTATATACTTTACATGAGCTGATGGTTTTAACTACTTTGCTCACGCTTTCAGTTGTTGCACACGTTTATTATGCTCTGCAATTTAATCTCATATTCCTCTTGTAATTTTGAAGAATAAAATCAAATGGTTTATGAGGTCAATAAGCTCTGTTTCTAGAATCCACAGGCCAATTCAGGCTCTCAACATGTTTTTGTGTGACCCACGAGTAAGAATAATTGTTACGTTTTTAGAGGTCAAAAAAGAATCAAAAGAAGGAAATTCCCTGGCAGTCCAGTGTTAGGACTCCCATGCTTCCACCTAGGGAGGGGCCAAGTTCTATCCCTGGCCTGGGAACTAAGATCCTGCAAGCCAGCTAGTATGCAGGAAAAAAAAAAATACAAAACTCAAAAGTAGAAAAGTATTTTGTGGCACATAAAATTCAGAGTTCAGTGTTCATATTTGAAGTTTTCATGGTAACACAGCTATGCTCATTTGTGTATGTATTGTCTAAGGCTGCTTTCCCACTAATAGCTGAGTTAAAAGAGAAAAAGACCATCAATGAAAAAGAGGCCATATGACCAGCAAATCTAAAATAGTTCTTATCTGATCATTTATAGAAAAAGCTTCTTGACCTCTGCTCTAGTTCAGCATTGAATTCACCAAATGTTTACTGAGTACCTCCTGTGTACTAGGGCTTCGTGGCTCAGCTGATAAAGAATCTGCCTGGGTTGGGAAGATCCCCTGGAGAACGGAAAGGCTACCCACTCCAGTATTCTGACCTGGAGAATTCCATGGACTGTGTATTCCATGGCGTTGCAAAGAGCTGGACACGACTGAGCAACTTTCACTCACTTGCTTTCACTTTCCTGTGTACTAAGAGCCACGTGACATTCCAGTTTCCTATTCTGCTTCATGCTGTTGGCAAATATATTTTGTTATGTAAAAAAAAGAGTGTAAGTTGTAACATTTTATATTTCTGACCAGAGCTGATGAAAGCTGAGACAGACAATGCTTCAAACCTTAATACATGAGATTGGCAAGGGATAGGACAGCTTGGAGGTTCATTTCAATGAAAAAGTGTTTAAAAGATGCCATCTTAGTCTAAAGGTAAAAGGCAAAAACAAAAAACCCAAAACAAAACCAAAGAGCACTCCAATACAGATACCTATTTTTAGCTGCATAAATCATGCCGTAAACAGCCCCCTAAAGTCTATCACCACATCTGTGTGCACAGGTTTTTCCTTTACCCCATTGTACCTGTCAACTTTAATTTTGAAAGCTAGGCAGGGAAATTCCATTTCTCTGACTTCTGCCCTTCTGCTGCAGCCTTATAAGAAATGAGCAGCTGGGGAGGGGAAAGGTCAAGCATGAACATACCTGCCCACGAAAGAAGTGGAAGTCAAAAGGTCTAATTTTAGCCTTCGTTCTCCTGGGGATATAGTCACAGTCACTAACAGGAATTGTTTTGGAATTAATAAACAACATACTGTAACATATGAGTCATTAAAGAAAAAAGGAGCATGAGTTTATGCAATGTTGAGTGGAAAAAGAAAAACACCCTTACAAATAACGGAGGGATTGAGTTATCAGTGAAAAATGCTAAGGATGGAGATCCTTTGAATCCAAAGCAAAAAAGTGTATCCCAGCAGATGGGACCTTGACATTCGAGAAATAAGAAAACTAGTACATTTCAAGGACTAATCTAGAATTTAACTTGTTTTTAGTCTTTGTGATTTTTCTTAAATGTATGTTTTTGGCTGCTTAATGTACTACCATCTTTCAAACAGGTTTACAAGATTTTGCTTGATCTGCAGAATTTGCTTTGAAAAGCATCTAATAACATCTCTCATTCTTTCATCTGTACTTCTCATCACTGATGGAACCATTATTAGAATAAAAACACAATGTTTCCAAAGAACAACACAGCTTTTTGGTATATATATTTTTCACTATAAGCTCTTCTACAATCAAAAACGGTTAGACAAACCAAATAGATTTTCAAGAGGAAAGAGAATACATTAAACATTTTAAATCTGGTTTGCCTTCAGTTCAGTTGGTCAGTCATGTCCGACTCTTTGCGACCCCCTGAACTGCAGCACGCCAGGCCTCCCTGTCCATCACCAACTCCCANAAAGTGTTTGTGCTAGTAGAACCTGGGCCCTGTCTAACCAGTCTGTAGGTCAACAGGTAAACATTAGTCAAGAGAGGCCACCGTGGGTTTCCAAGCCACCGTGGGCCTGAACAGACGGCAGACCTGGCGTTGCCGTGCTGCTCACCCCGAGAGCCAGGTAGGAGGGGCCCTGCTCTCGTGAAGACGAGGGATCAAATTCATCACACAGTCTAAAGCACGTGTTAAGCATGTCTCAGTATAACAGAGAGCGCGATGAAGGCACGTGGAGGCAGAGGGCGGCCAGCTCTGCCCACAGACCGGCTACTGAGCCCCGCCACTCCAGCCCCGGGACAGGTGGGTGGAGTCCACTCTCCTCTCCCGCTCCTTCTCGTCAACGCTCCTTCTCCCCGCCACGGGGGACTTTGGTGTCAAGTACCTGATGGGTTAGCTCTGTCGGGACTTACTCACGTTGGCACACCAGGAAGGAAGCCCGTTTTCCTTGTGTCTTCCAGAATACCTGCTCTCTTCTTTGCAATTTCTCCGCCTTAACCCCAAGGCCCCGGTGATCTCAGCAGACACAAGTCTTCCGATCTCCTTCTGACGCACATCAAGGGGGCCTCTGCTGCCTCCTGGGCAGATTCACTTTTCACAGAATTATTCTGACAACCTCGCTTGCTGACCTCAGGAAACTCAGAGCAAATGAGATGACTTGCCTCAGGGGCACGAGATGGGCATCGTCTGTCTCCAGATCGGAACGCTTTCTTTTTATAGCATGCTAACAGCTCTTCCCAGAAAACACCAGCATCACACCATGCCACGCTGTATTTAATTACAGCGTGTCAGCCTCCCTTAGAGGAATGTTGGGAAGATTATACTTTAAAATAATAAGCGTGGGAAAATGACAGATTTGGGATGTTTAACACTTACAAATATTCCTGCAACATAAGTCAATAAATATCTGTGCGGGCCTGTGATACACCTCGTGATTGTAACCTTGGAAAAATTCTAATTTGCAGCCTCCCTCTCTCCCACGAGACACCTAACAGAGCTTGGTATTTAAAACCTACCTGTCCAGGGAGGAGCCACATTCCCACACCAGATGTTCACGGCGCCACGTGAAGACCCTGGGCTCCGCCGCTGTGCGCGTGCAGCGCTCTGCACGGCCATGCTCCCTGGAGCTCACACCCTGAGAGCCAGCCTCCACAGACGTCCAAGTCCACACGGAATGGCACCGTGTTTTATGTGTCTAGTGATGGTCTGAGAACCCAGGGCGGGAGGTCTCACAAGGCAAGCTCTGGGCACTGCTGACACGGGCTGGAATCCTCCTGTGATCTGGAAGGACTCCGTGCCTTGCCATGGTGCAGTGTAAGGAGAGAGCTCCTGGGGCGTGCGGGGGGAGGGGGCATGCAGCGTGTTCAACCGCGGTGCACACCTTCCCTTTCTTCCATCTGAAAGTGTCTGTGGAGCCTCTATGACCTGCTGGATGAGGCTGGAGGGGGGTGTCCAGGGAAGCGAGACCCTGCTCATCTCCGGAGCTCCTCCTCTGCCTGGGAAGGTGAGGCATGACCGAGGACCGGTTACAAGGCCTTGGGACCATCCGTGTGGGATGCTACCGGCCAGGCTTTTATGATCAGGTGGAGAACTGCATTTATCAGACATTAGCTCAGCTGGTAAAGAATCTGCCTGCAATGCAGGAGACCCCAGTTCCATTCCTGGGTCGGGAAGGTCGCCTGGAGAAGGGATAGGCTATCTACTCCAGTATTCTTGGGCTTCCCTTGAGGCTCAGCTGGTAAGGAATCCCCCTGCAATGCAGGAGACCTGGGTTCGATCCCTGGGTTGGAAAGATCCCCTGGAGAACGGAACGGCTCCCCACTCCGGTATTCTGGCCTGGAGAATTCCATGGACTGTGTAGTGCAGGAGCTCACAAAAAGTCAGACACGACTAAGCAACTTTCACTTTCACTTTCATCCGGCCCGTGAGGATTTCTCTCTTGGTGATACACGTATAGAGAGCTCCCTGCTCCCCGAGGAGGCAGGAGACCACCGGGGACGGTGCAGGTCCTCTCGGGGGTCTGGGGGCAGCGTGTGCAGTCTCTCCAGGCTGGGAAGTCTCAGGGAGGGGGCGGGGGTGAAGAGAGCGGAGCCTGCCTGGGCGGTACGTGGGGTCTCAGGGAGGACGGAGAGTGAATCCAGGGAGCAGGAGGCCCAGAGACTTCACTCAGGATGCGAGGGGACCAGCCAGGGTGGCAGAGGGGCCTTCTCAGGAGGACCGGCCATGAACCGGGATTCCTATCACATTCTCTGGGAGCTGCTAATAAAGGCAAGAACCCCGTCTTCATTAGGATGTGGGGCCTTTGGGGGCAATGCCTTGCAGATCTGGAATAAGTCTGGGAGGCGGTGAGGATACAAAGTCTGCAGAGTCAGAAGAGGGCGTGTCACTGGAGGAGGGATGGGAGCAGAGGCTTGGAGGGGGACAGGAACCTCCAGGGGAGCTGGGGGGTCAGGGTGCGGTGGCCTGGCTGGGGCAGAGCCAGTGGTGGGGGCCAGGGCAGTCAGGTTGGTCTACAAGGTCAAGTCAGACCCCGGGAATGCTTGCATGCTGCACAGGTGCTGAGGAGCCACCTGGAAGGGTGGCGCGGTGAGGGGCGTGAGGGGCCTGGAGTCACGGCCACGGTTACAGAGCTATCGCCTCGGCCCAGGAGGGGCGGCAGGAACCTGCATGGACGAGGCAGCCGGTAGAGCAGACCAGGGAGTGAGCAGAGAACGGGGGAAGGATTGGGAAACCCAGGGGCCTTGCGGAAGGGCCAGAGAGACCACAGGAAGGAAACCAGGCGCTGGGCCCCCACGAGGCACGTTCGGCGCGGTCAGGAGCATGCTGGGACCTGGTCATCCCGCAGTCACGCTGTGGACGCGGAAGCATGCGTGCCCCGTGGCTGAGGGAGCCTGAAGACCCAACGAGCCGGGGGGCTGCCGGCCACCGCGGGCCGGGCGTGCGCGGTTGCTGGGCTCTGCACTGCTCCCCGCGCGTCCCCCAGGCTGAATCCGTGGGCCGGTCTCCGAGGTGGCAGAGCAGACGCCGAGGGGGGGGGGAGGAAATCTTGACCAGGCTCTGATCGCGGTGGCTTTAAAGCGCAGGCGAAAGCCCTCCGGGCGTCAGCGCGGCTGAGCAGCGTCGCAGAAGTGGAGGTGGAGTGGGCGTCGTGCTTGGGGTGAGGGGGCTGGTCTCTGGAGGGACGCTGGGGGCAGGCCTGTTTTCTGCATCTGACGTTTGCTCCCAAACTGGGGCCAGGCCCTTGGGCCCCTAACCAGGGGCCGGGTGACCTCGTGCCGGCTCCAGGGCTGCAGACTCCTCCTCCTCCTGGTCCTCTGATGTGCTCCTCAAAGCCGGCCCCCTGGGACCCTCGGGGTTGCCGTGGGAATGGGGAGGGCCAGCTTCCTGCTCTCCTTCTCCCCTGCTTCAACCCACCCTTCCAACCACCACTTGCAAAGCACTTTTGTGAGTTTTATTGATAAACCTGGGAAGAGGCTGTATTTGAACACAGGAATCTGCGAGCATCTCTCTCTAAATCTCAGGTGAACTTGTCAGATGCTTCCGGGGACACTCACTGGTGTGGCATTCAGTGATTCTGGCACTGCGGCCCCTGAGGGCTGGTGGGAGGCGAGGCCCAGGAGCATATGTGCTGCTGCTGCGTGTGTCCATCTCCCTGGACTCAGGGAGCCTGCGTCCGGGCACACGGGAGCCCACCTGGGAAGCAGGATCCCACGTGCCCACGGAAGCTCTCCTGTCGCTTCGGCCCAGTGATGGCGGCATCTGCTGCCCCCAGACAGGACCAGGTGCAGGAGCACAGCGGGCTGAGTCGCCCCCACCACAGCCCCGCTGCAGCCCTGGCCACCGGGGCGGGCAGCTCTCACCTGCAGCCTGTGCGCCCGGGGGTGCCGCCCGACTCGGCACCACCTTGCAGACAGGTAGCAGCAGCTTGAGAAACATTCTTTCTGATATTTGAGTTACAGGTGCGTTTGAATAGGCCATGATCACTCCTGATCCTCCNGTCTGCGTCTCTTTGGCTGTCTCGCATACAGGGTCCTTTTCATTAATGATTAAGCTCTTAGAGGAGCCTTGCTTTTCAAAATGTGTTCTGTTGACTAGAAGCATCAGCATTACCTAGGAGCTTGAGAGATGCAAATTTCCAGACCTGCTGAGTTAGAATCTCTGGAGGTGGATTGAAGAATCTGAGTTTTAATAAGCTCTCTAGGTGATTCTTCTAGAAATTACAGTTTGGCCCATGTGGCCTTAAAGAGTTCAGGATCGTGCAGGAATCTCAGTTCCAACTTCTTGCATCATTCAGAATTAGTCCAAGACCTTGTTTCCTGTCACTTGCTGGGTCTTAGAATCCCAAACTCCAGCTCTTCGGGCCTCTCCTGAAATCCATTCCCCACCTCAGGGTCTGGTACAGCAACAGCTTGCTTGTACCACTCAGGGTTTCATTGAACTCTTTATGCATCTAGGGACTTCCTTTTTTTCCCCTTGTCTATTTGTTTTACTCAGAATTTCAAGATGTGTCAGTAAGAAGACTTTGAGCTTAGCAGTCTTGTTGCTAGAAGGCCTTAGGTAAATTATGCATGTTGTATACTGATATTATCTTGGATGGTGTATATACATTGTGGTGATGGTGTTTAGTTGCTAAGTCATGGCTGACTCTGTGGCCCCATGGATTGTAGCCCGCCAGGCTTCTCTGTTCCTGGGATTTCCCAGGCAAGAGTACTGGAATGAGTTACCATTTCCCTCTCCAGGGGATCTTTCTAAACCCAGGGGCTGAACCTGTTTCTCCTACATTGCAGGTGGATTGTTCACTGCTGTGCCACCGGGGAAGTCCATAGACACTGTGGTTTGTTTTAAGTTTGGAAATTTAGGTTGGATATTTGGCCTTCAGTCTTCTCTATATTATAGTAGATGCTTTGTAACATCTACTGTAGTTGCCTAATGATTGCAGGTTCTTTAAATTTTACTTCCTAAATTATATGGGGATAAAAGTGAAGCAAAGGTTTTCATGTGTCTTTTAGAGAATAAAAAATAAATGTGTGAATTGAACTTACATTTCTTGCATATTACAGATTGGAATCAAGATAATTTCTCTCAAGAACACCTATTATGTTTTAGGATATAAACTAAATGCTTTACCATGTACCTAGTTAAATCCTCAGAAACAGTCCATTCTCATTTTATGTGTTAAAAACCTAAAACACACAGAGGGTAAGTACCTTTCCCAGATGACATGGCTGTTACATGAAGTGAGATTGGAACCCATACAGCCCAACTACACAGCAGATGCTTTAACCAGCACGCCGTACTTCATTCTAAAAAAGGAAAACAACATTTGAAAAAACTTGCTTTGTGCGTCATATTAGGTGCTTTCTCCTATTTTCTGTTTAATGCTTATAATAATCCTGTGAGTAGTTATTACTAGTCACCCCATCCTTTTATGTTTTTCAAAAGCTAATTTTCACATAGGTTAAGTATTTTGCCTCAGTGAAGCAAAGTTGAATTTGAACCCAGGTCCTTTTGCTGCTCAAAAGGTAACAAGGCTGACTGCCCTAGTTCAAAATCTGTTCCTCTGTGGTTGTTGATTGCAAACCTGCCAGCCCAGCTACTGAAGGTTTGTTAGTTTAGGGGACTCGTTTCCGCTGGGCCCTGTGGTTGACAGTCTTTGGACAGTGTTCTAGGGAGTCTGTGGCCTTTGCTCTGTGGAGACCGGACAGTGGGCGCCACTGCTTATGTCACCTACACTCCCTAGGTTTCAGTTTTCTGATTTTTTGTTTTTGAACTTTATTATCTATAAATGTCCTTGCGGCTCTGACATTCTAATTCAACAGCAGTAGTTATAATAATTTAGGTTTTGAAAACCGCAGATGGTTAGATCTAATGATTCAATCCAATCTCGCCCCTCCTTCCTGAGTGAGACTCCATATTATCTTGTGTGATCTATAGTCATGTGCATTTATAAGTCTGGACGTTTTATGTGAACTCATCTGTTCTTTGCTTCTTAAGACTCTTGTTAGCATCCATCATCATCATTAGAAGTGCAAGCACCTGATCTTGGAAATACTTTTATCATATTTGATAAAAATCATTTGAATTTGAGTAATTTAACATAACGGAGAAAAGTGCAGGTTATCACTCCATCCTGAATCAGATGTCCAGTTTTGCTAATTCCTAGTTGTGAAGGTTTGTTTCTCCCTCAACCCATTTCCTTCTCTGGTATATGGGCAAAGTAATAATCTCTATATGATTGGGTGAGAATTTAACAGGGAAATGCATGAGCAACTTTAGCACAGTGTCTGGACCCCTGTAAGCATTCATAAATTCTAGCTTTACTGTTATCACTGTGGTGATCCCTGTTAAGCAGCTTTGCTTTGTGTTGAAGTTCTCATTGAATGAACTATCAGGGAAGTAAAAGTGCAAAGTTGAAATTGAATGCAAATCTTTGTTTTGCTAAATAATTATTTGAGTCTGTCAAGTAAGAGTGAAATTGAATGGGACACAGGAAACCTTTAGCCCTTTCTAGGTGAAGTACATCTGTAACTAGTTCCATTGGTTAGAAATCTCTTGGTATTGCTTACATAGGTTTTCTGTATTTAAGCTTCTGCTGTTCAGCCTCCCAGGTTACAAGCTGTTGTTTCATAAACTGAGACAGTCTATCTCTCAGTCCTGTAAGCCAGTGTGGGCCTGTCTACTGCTGTCACTTCCAAGCGTTNCAGCCTACCAGGCTCCTCCGTCCATGGGATTTTCCAGGCAAGAGTACTGGAGTGGGTTGCCATTGCCTATGCAAATGTGCATAGTAGTTATATTAAAGGGAGAAGGGAGATCACAGGGTACTTTTACCTTTGACTTTGAGCAATATCTGAAATGCTTTATAGCAAGTACATATTTCTTTCAATTATTGTCTTGAAAAATATTAACTAGAACTAAAAGGCTTATGATGAAAACCAGCAGGCTCCTCCTATACTCCTCCACACCCCTCAGTTGCGAGGCTCCTAGCTTACCACTCCTTTAATTGCTTCCAAAGATGTGTTGAAATCCCTTATCAGCTGCCTAATTCTCTTTATTCCTTGTGGGTTCCTATCATTTCCATCACTTTATTGTCATTTAGTGAAATTTGAAGAGAGAGAGGTAATTAATATGATCAGTCTCCCACTTTTAATCAGAAGTTCATGCCTACAATCTAGCTGATTTTTGGACATTATCGTAGTGAATGGGATGTATCAAAGAATAGCATCTCGTTTTAAAGACATTCTGGTGATTGAGATTAGGGATGATGAGGATGGACTGGGGAGGAGAGCACTCAGAGGCTGGTGGGGAGAATGCCTAGGAAGACACAGAGGTGGGCTTCTCACCCAGCTGCAGCAGGATGGAGACAGCATAGAGGGCACAGAGAGTCCATGCCTCAGGATCTCAGCTCACATCTAGGGGCCCCTCCCCCCAATTCTCCTTCAGGATTGGCTCTACCTGAAAGGAAACCCACCAGATGGTAAAAGCTGAGAACAAGGAAATATACCAAAAATGGCAACTATGTGGCCATACCCCTTAGTCCTGAGTCCACAGCAGAGGTTGTAATCCACCATGGCACACTTTCCTGCAGAGCCTGGGGAGCCTCATACTCCCAAGTGATAACAGACACTGCTGATGCGTCAACGTGGGGTCAATTGCCCTCCTGGAACTAGTAGCTTCCCACCCCTCCACCCCCTCTCTTGCCCACAGGCAAAACAGCAGAGCCTAAAGACCCCATCCTGAATTGTCCTGAAAGCTATGTGTCCAGGGAATTGCCACAAACCAGCTGCACAGACGTGAGCTGGCAGTGGACTATGAAGTAGGAAGGGACTGGTCATCGAGGTTTCTGGGGCCTTTGAGAGCATGGGCAGTCACTTCCACTAGGACCTGGGCGCTCAGCCAAGGCTGTTTTACCTTGGCCTTCATGTGGAGCAGGGTCCCCTTATCTAGGGCCTTAGTAACAAACTGCCGGTACTCAGACAGCTCTGGGGACAAGAGAGAGGGTGGTCAGCAGAGAGGAGGGCACACAGTGGGACAGGCTCCGCTGTCTGATCAGACCTAGGACAAGCATCACAGGAGGCTCCAGAGAACCCCAGCATGGCTAGACGNGGTGATGGAATTCCAGTTGAGCTATTTCAAATCCTGAAAGATGATGCTGTGGAAGTGCTGCACTCAATAAGCCAGCATATTTGGAAAACTCAGCAGTGGTCACAGGACTGGAAAAGGTCGGTTTTCATTCTAATCCTAAAGAAGGGCAATGTCAAAGAATGTTTAAACTACCACACAACTGTACTCATCCAGCACGCTAGCAAAGTAATGCTCAACTTTTTCCAAGCCAGGCTTCAACAATATGTGAACTGTGAACTTCCATATGTTCATGCTGGATTTAGAAAAGGCAGAAAAACCAGAGGTCAAATTGCCAACATCTGTTGGATCATTGGAAAAGCAAGAGAGTTCCAGAAACATATTTACTTCTGCTTTACTGATTATGCCAAAGCCTTTAACTGTGTGGATCACAACAAGATGTGGAAAATTGTTCAAGAGTTGGGAGTGCCAGGCCACTTAACCTTCCTCCTGAAAATTCTGTATGCAGGTCAAGGAGCAATAGTTAGAACTAGACATGGAAGCACAGACTGGTTCCAAATCGGGAAAGGAGTATGTCAACGCTGTATATTGGCACCCTGCTTATTTAACTTATATGCGAAGTACATCATGCAAAATGCCAGACTGGATGAAGCACAAGCTGGAATCAAGATTGCTGGGAGAAATATCAATAGCCTCTTGTACGCAGATGACACCACCCTTGTGGCAGAAAGTAGAGAAGAACCAGAGACACTCTTGATGAAAGNACATCATGCAAAATGCCAGACTGGATGAAGCACAAGCTGGAATCAAGATTGCTGGGAGAAATATCAATAGCCTCTTGTACGCAGATGACACCACCCTTGTGGCAGAAAGTAGAGAAGAACCAGAGACACTCTTGATGAAAGTGAAAGAGGAGAGTGAAAAAGCTGGCTTAAAACTCAATATTCAAAAAACTAAGGTATGGTATCAGGTCCCATCAATTCATGGTAAATAGAAGGGGAAACAATGGAAACAATGACAGACTTTATTCTTTTGGCTCCAAAATCACTGCAGATGGTGACTGCAGTCATGAAATTAGAAGACCCTTGCTCCTTGGAAGAAAAGCTATGACCAACCTGTGTGTGTGCTTAGTCACTTCAGTCATGTCTGACTCTTTGCAACTCCATGGACTGTAGCCTGCCAGGTTTTTCTGCCTGTGGAATTCTCCATGCAAGAATACTGGAGTGGGTTGCCATTGACTTTTCCCGTGGATCTTCCCAATTCAGGGATCAAAACTGGGTCTCCCACATTGCAGGCAGATTCTTTACCTACTCATTCACCTGGAAAGGTCCTATTAATATGTAGTTGGGAAGATAAATTCAAAATATAAGAGAAGTTTTACAACAATGTCAACAATTCACAGTAAAGAAAAAAAAAACACAGAAATTGAAAAGTAACAAATGACATTCTTGGAAATCAATGAACTTTCTTTAAGGTTTGCATAGCACCCTGATCACTAACAGAAAAAAAAGTTTATTTGTTCTATGTGTTAATAAAACAAAATACTAGATTGTAATTGGTATTCAGAGACTGGACCCAGGATTATTTCTAGGTTTTGATATCCTGTTACTCCTGGTTGCTCATGTTAAAAAAGGATGAGCTTTAGGACAGATGTATAGTTTCTCTTTGCAATTGTTTATTTACTCACCCAACAAATATTCTTTGAGTGCTTACAATGCACATGGAAATGGAACTAAACAAGACATATATGGTNTTTTGATATCCTGTTACTCCTGGTTGCTCATGTTAAAAAAGGATGAGCTTTAGGACAGATGTATAGTTTCTCTTTGCAATTGTTTATTTACTCACCCAACAAATATTCTTTGAGTGCTTACAATGCACATGGAAATGGAACTAAACAAGACATATATGGTTCCTCCTTTCTGAAACTTGCAGTTCCAGGAACTAGAGAAGACAGATACGGAAGAGTTAATTTCAGTTGAAATCTATGTTACAAAAAGACATTTACACAGTGCTATGTAAGTACATGCCAAGACCTAATCTAGTCTGAAGGCATTAGAGGAAACAAATGCCTTTTAAACCAAGACTAAATAGTAGGAAACTTTTAATTAGGCATATGGATGCAGAAAGAAGTAGGTGAATTTCAGGGATACTGAAGAGACACAAATGACAAAGCTTAATCTCCTGTTTGAAGAATAACACCTAGTTCTCTGCTTAAATAACTAAATGAATGATAGTTTTGTATTTATGAATAAGGAGTGTGGAGTTTGGAGTAAAGTGAAGGTAATAAAAGAAAAGGACTAATGCATTCCCTACCTGAGATGTGAAATTTTCAAGTGATTCCAAATAGAGGTTAACTATTTGGATTTTGAGGTCAGGAAATGGTTTGTTCTGGCTATATGTGCTTGGAAGTCACTGCTATATAGTGTGGAGTTCCAAGGAATGACAACATTAAAAATGGAGAGGCAGCAAGAGAACAAGCAAAGAAAAGGACAGACCAAAAGAAAGGGAATTCTTGAAGTTTTGGAAAAGGAAATGAAAATTAAACCTAGAAAAGTTCAATACATGAGGATTGAAAAGATTCTGTTATTTAATATACTGTACTCTTCCAGTTATTCATTGTAACCAGTAACCCCAAAACTTAGTGGCTTAAAATAGTCATTTTAACTATTTTCATGGTTTTGGGGTGAACTCGGCTCAGCTGCTCTGTCAGACAACTACTAACATGGAATTGTCTGAAGGCCTCAGCAGACGGGACAGTGACTACGGCTTCTTCCCTCACATGCTTGGTGTCTCTTCCCAACATAGGAGACTACCCTTCTTACATGGCAGCCCAGAGCTCTAAGGCAAAGAAAGCAGAAGTTGCCAGAAGAGATAAGAACTGCACTTAGACCTGATACAGTGTTACTTCTTTTAAATTTAATTTTTATTTCTGTTGGGGTATAGTGGCTTCCTTGGCAGCTTAGACGGTAAAGCGTCTGCCTACAATGTGGTAGACCTGGGTTCGATCCTTGGGTCAGGAAGATCCCCTGGAGAAGGAAATGGCAACCCACTGTAGTATTGATGCCTGGAAAATCCCATGGACCGAGGAGCCTGGTGGGCTACCGTCCACGGGGTCGCAAAGAGTCGGACACGACTGAGCGACTTCACTTTACTTCATAGTTGATTTACAGTGTTGTGTTATTGTGGGTATTCAGCAAAGTGATTCAGTTACACATCCATATATCCATTCATTTTCAGTTGCTTTTCTCATGTAGGTTATCACAGAATATTGCTTCGAGTTCCCTGTGCTATACAGTAGGTCCTTGTTGATTATCTATTTTATACACAGTAGTGTGTACCTGTTAACTTCAAACTCCTAATTAATCCCTGCCCCCCCACATTTCTCCTTTGGTAACCATAAATTTGTTTTTGAAGTCTGTGATTCTGTTTTGATATGGTTTTAGTTTTACTGCTTCAAAGCTATCTAGATTCATGGGTTGGGAGTATGGAAAAATATGTTTTTCTTGATGGGGGCATGAGAGGGTCTTACTGCAGAAGAATGTGTGTGATTGGAGATATTCTGAAGAGCTTTTGTGAAGATCTTTTGAAGTACATTCTGCTCTAAGTAGATGGTTTACAGTGAGCATTTGCTGCATATTCTGTACATGTGATTAGTAGGAAACTTATACATTATTTCCACAGTTTATAGCAAAACTTTTAAGGTGGATTTTGTTATCCTTGTATAATACTAGGTAAGAAAACTAGCTCATTGTTGTTCAAACACTTTCCAAGGTGACATAGCTAAGAAGATTGCAAATGCCCACTTATGGTCATGGTTCTTACACTAAGTAGATGACTAGACTTAGGATGCTTTTCTGTATTTTTTTGAAGTATAATTGATTTACAATGTTGTGTTAATTTCTCATGTACAGAAAAGTGACTCAGTGATATGTATATCTACTCTTTTTAAGATTCTTTTCCATTATAGGTTATTACAAGATATTGAATATAGACCGACCACAGACCTACTCTGTGCTGTGAAGTAGATCCTTCTCTGTAATTGTTTTTAAGTGGTAATTAATAAGCAATAATTGTCTTGTTGGCAGTATTTATTTAAGAGAGAGAAGGGAAAGAAGGAAGAAGAGGATTGCAAGGTGGGGGAAAAGAGAGCTGGAATAAAGAAAGAAATGAACTCTAAGAAGAAAAGTTGCAAGTTATGTTTCCTCCTGTATCTTTAGTGCCTAAACTAATGCTTAATACATATATGTTGAATGATTTAAAATGTAAAAGTAAGCATTCTCACTTTTTGAGCAATTTAACACTCTAAATAATACTTCTATATATGATACTTTTCTTGAAATATTGCTTGTTGAAAATTTTTGTGAACATATTTCATACTTGCTAGCACCAGCATGGTCGTCATCACAGTGCATTAAGTTACTACTTTCTGGTATTACTGAGATGTAGATTTTCTACTCAAAATACTCATTGTTTCAAAGAAAGCAGAAAAAATATAAAGACATCAAAAAACGGAACATGTACATGCAGTCATACATACATACAGAGGTTACAAATCAAATGTTAAATGTATATGTAGAAAGATAAGAAGTGTATAATGAGTTTTATATTTCAAAAGGTATTTGGGAACTTCTAGTTAGGAATTCTTTGGCACTCAGCTTTCTTCACTGTCTGACTCTCACATCCATACATGACCACTGAAAAAACCATAGCCTTGAATAGACGGACTTCTGTTGGCAAAATAATGTCTCTGCTTTCCAACATGCTATCTAGGTTGGTCATAACTTTTCTTCCAAGGAGTATGCATCTTTTAATTTCATGGCTGCAATCACCGTCTGCAGTGATTTTGGAGCCCCCCAAAATAAAGTCTGACACTGTTTCCACTGTTTCCCCATCTATTTCCCATGAAGTGATGGGACCAGATGCCATGATCTTCGTTTTCTGAATGTGAAGAAAGCTGAGCACCGAAGAATTGATGCTTTTGAACTGTGGTGTTAGTGAAGACTCTCGAGAGTCCCTTGGACTGAAAGGAGATCCAACCGGTCCATTCTAAAGGAGATCAGCCCTGGGATTTCTTTGGAAGGAATGATGCTAAAGCTGAAACTCCAGTACTTTGGCCACCTCCTGCGAAGAGTTGACTCATTGGAAAAGACTCTGATGCTGGGAGGGATTGGGGGCAGGAGGAGAAGGAGACGACCGAGGATGAGATGGCTGGATGGCATCACTGACTCGATGGAGTCGAGTCTGAGTGAACTCCGGGAGATGGTGATGAACAGGGAGGCCTGGCGTGCTGCGATTCATGGTGTCACAAAGAGTCGGATATGACTGAGCGACTCTACTGAACTGAATTAGGAATTTGGGAGAAGGCAATGGCACCCCACTCCAGTACTCTTGGCTGGAAAATCCCATGGACAGAGGAGCCTGGTAGGCTGCAGTCCATGGGGTCGTGAAGAGTCGGACACGACTGAGTGACTTCACTTTCACTTTTCAGTTTCATGCATTGGAGAAGGAAATAGCAACCCACTCCAGTGTTCTTGCCTGGAGAATCCCAGGGATGGGAGAGTCTGATGGGCTGCTGTCTTGGGGGTCGCACAGAGTTGGACATGACTGAAGCGACTCAGCAGCAGCAGCAGCAGTTAGGAATTCATAGAATTTCACTGATTCTTCATAGGATTTCACTGATTCTTTGAATAAGGAAGACTTATTTCAATAAGGAGGAATCAGTGGTCATGCACTGGAATATGCCCCATGCTCTGTTATTTCTGAGATTCCAGGAAGGCAAGCATGAAGAGGGAAGACCATAGGGGCAAGGAATTGCTAGCAGAATGCTGAGCATTTGTGAGTAAAACTCTTTATAGCTTCAGTGCCAGCAGGTAGGACCTTTTGAATGCTGCCCTTTCCCTGTTTTCTCTTTTGCGCTACTGTGTGATCTTATCTCCTGAATTTGACAATCATTGTGCAGGCACCCTTTCCCGCACCTGAAGTGCTAGTAAACTCAGTGAAAAGTGTTTAGCGATGTAGAATTCCTGCTGTTTTACGGACTGCTGAACCTTGCTTTGTCTCTAAGAGGACAACTGGCTTTGAACAAGTATAATTCAGCTATACAGAAGGACCATACATGAAGGCATTTCTGGTACCTCTCCACAATGATGGTTAATACCTTGACCACTGATAATATGTAAAAGACTTTAATAGTTGGAAATAATATACTTGAGTCTTTAAAATCATAAAGATCAATGTAAAACTTGCAATTGGGTCCTAATAAAATCATTGGTGTATTTTTATATTGGTGAGATTTGGTCCAAGAAATTTAGTTGACTTCAGTTTTAACATATACTAACACCATAATCCTTTCATGACTAAGACCAAGACTGGTATAATTTCAAGATTTACTTTATTAAAAGTTAAAAATACAGTGTCTTGAATAAGAAAAGATATAGAATCACCATACCTGACTGATTAAACCACCTCTGTGTTACTGAAGTTAATTCTGAGCATTGCATTTTATACAAAGGCACTTGGTATAATAAATGTCTGAAAATTATTTCAAATGATAAATATTAGAAGTTACTGAAGGAAATACAGGAAAGGAAATTATTAAAAGGAAAAAACATGAAGTCTGCAATAGTCAAACTTTCCTAGAGTTATCTGGTGGGGAAATCAAGGTTCAGCAATGTAGATTAATTTCCTTTTCCACTAGTGAGGAAATTGTATTCACTCACTGGTTCCAAATAGGAAAAGGAGTACGTCAAGGCTGTATATTATCACCCTGCTTATTTAATTTCTATGCAGAGTACATAATGAGAAACACTGGACTGGAAGAAACACAAGCTCAAATCAAGATTGCCTGGAGAAATATCAATAACCTCAGATATGCAGATGACACCACCCTTATGGCTTGGTGTGCTGTGATTCATGGGATCACAAAGAGTCAGACATGACTGAGTGACTGAACTGAACTCATTCATTCATTGAATAGTTATGAGCTCCTCTGTGTGCCAAGCATTGTACTGGGGATTGCAGATAAGAAAGGGAACAAAACACAAAATATTCCTGTATTCAAGGAGCTCCCATTGATTTTTTGCACCTTAAAATGTAAAAGTTCATACAGGGTTATCATTACCATCTTTCTAAATTCCATATATATGTGTTAGTATACTGTATTGGTGTTTTTCTGTCTGGCTTACTTCACTGTGTATAATCGGCTCCAGTTTCGTCCACCTCATTATAACTGATTCAAATGTATCCTTTTTAATGGCCGAGTAATACTCCATTGTGTATATATACCACAACTTTCTTATCCATTCATCTGCTGATGGACATCTAGGTTGCTTCCATATCCTGGCTGTTATAAACAGTGCTGTGATGAACATTTAGAAGATGGTAATGATAACCCTGTATGTGAGACAGCAAAAGAGACACAGATGTAAAGAACAGACTTTTGGACTCTATGGGAGAGGGAGAGGATGGGAT
>SJYV01035606.1:453950-465577 GCA_006410875.1 Neotragus pygmaeus
AAAAAAAAAAAAAAAGTAAAAGTTCAAAGTAGATTGCTATTATAATTCTAACTTTAGAGCTTTAAATTCTTAGCAATATTTTAGTTAAGATCATTGTTGGAAACAAAAATGCTTCAGAAACTCTTTATGTGGGGTTTTAGACATCTGTTCTGTGGATGCTTCTGCTGCCCTTAAATTCAAAGACAGTGTAGAACACATGATTCCATCTGGATAAGTAACTAAAGAGAAAAAAAAACACATTGTGAACTTTATTCAATGATGGCTAACAAAAATATTGAGTCTGTAGAGGTTCATCTGAAATTAGACAGCCCACCTTTCTCAGACTTTGATTTCAAGTTTCACATGTGCATTCACACCATGTATTGTATGGGTCAATGGGCTGAAGCCACATGGTTTTTAAGGTAGTTAATATTATCAAAGGAGCATCTGGAGGATGTTCTAGGTTAATGAGAATTCCATCTTTGAACATTTCATTGAACATTGGGAGTTCCTTCTAAAATGTCTAGACTCAGTAAGCTATCGTTTTATCAACAGGAGCTAAAAATTTGCTAATTAACATTCTCTGTTTTCACAAATAAAATGTCAGAAAGGAATAAATGACACTCTCAAAGTTTCTCCACTTAATATATGAAAGGGTATAGACTCATAAAGCAAACAGACATATGTGTGTATACAGACTCACACATATGTGGATAACAGAATACAAAAGCAAGTTGTGCAAATATGGTCTCAAAGTAGTTTTCTATAAAACACAGATGTTTGATTATATTGCAGCATTATTAACTTAAGTGAAGCACACTTAAAATATTCTATTTTTATTTTGTGATACATTTCTTATTCCCAAAGTCGTTTTTTCCTTTTATTTTCTAAGAAAGTTCACTCAATATTCTGTTGCAGGTGAGGGCACCAACACTGAAAAGGGTACAGTGACTCCTCTAAAGTCACAGTTACTAAAGGGATGACTCAGGAATGATTGAAGTAGAGATCCTCTGACTAGACTGTCCATGTGTTTCATTTACTCTTTAATTACACTCAGATTCTGGCCTCCCTTGTTGCCCTGACCTAATTTGACTTATAAAAGTGCTTTTTTTTTTTCTATTTTCTGTGTGTTAATGTTAGATTAGATAATAGAACAAAGAGAAAATTTTCAGGTGTTGAACTCAGATTCTAACATCCACACCCATATAGATACTAACTATTCCCAAGAGGGAAAGTAATTCCAAAGAGTTAAGTCTTAAAAAAAAAAAAATCAAAAGCCTTCTGAAAAATTGATTTTATCATTTTTTGGATTTCATCTTCTTTTCACTATTTGCTGAAGGTGGTATGATGATATTTAATAGGCTCCAGACATTTTTATTTATTTATATTTTACTTAAATATAGTTGATTTATTGTTAAGTAAAAAATAAATTCTCCCTTGTGGCTCTGACCTAATTTGATTNCCCTCTCTCCTGTACAATGTCACGAACCACCGTCCAGAGTTCATCAGGCACTCTATCAGATTTAGACCCTTAAATCTATTTCTCATTTCCACTGTATAATCATAGGAGATTTGATTTATGTCATATTGAATGGTCTAGTGGTCTTCCCTACTTTCTTCAATTAAGTCTGAATTTAGCAATAAGGAGTTCATGATCTGAGCCACAGTCAGCTCCTAGTCTTGTTTTTGCTGACTGTACAGAGCTTCTCCATCTTTGGCTGCAAAGAATATAATCAATCTGATTTCGGTGTTGACCATCTGGTGATGTCCATGTGTAGTCTTCTCTTGTGTTGTTGAAGGAGGGTGTTTGCCCTGACCAGTGCGTTCTCTTGGCAAAACTCTATTAGTCTCTGCCCTGCTTCATTCCAAGGCCGAATTTTCCTGTTACTCCAGGTGTTTCTTGACTTCCTACTTTTGCATTCCAGTCCCCTGTAATGAAAAGGACATCTTTTTGGGGTGTTAGTTGTAAAAGGTCTTGTAGGTCTTCATAGAACCGCTCAAGTTCAGCTTCTTCAGCATTACTTTTTGGGGCATAGGCTTGGATTCTGTGATATTGAATGGATTGCCTTGGAAACAAACAGACATCATTCTGTCATTTTTGAGATTGCATCCAAGTACTGCATTTCGAATTCTTCTGTTAACCATGATGGCTACTCCATTTCTTCTAAGGGATTCCTGCCCACAGTAGTAGATATAATGGTCATCTGAGTTAAATTAACCCATTCCAGTCCATTTTAGTTTGCTGATTCCTAGAATGTCAATGTTCACTCTTGCCATCTCTTGTTTGACCACTTCCAATTTTCCTTGATTCATGGACCTACCATTCCAGGTTCCTATGCAATATTGCTCTTTACAGCATCGGATCTTGGTTCTATCACCAGTCACATCCACAACTGGGTATAGTTTTTGCTTTCGCTCTATCCCTTCATTCTTTCTGGAATTATTTCTCCACTTATCTCCAGTAGTATATTGGGTACCTACCGACCTGGGGAGTTCGTCTTTCAGTATCCTATCATTTTGCCTTTTCATACTGTTTATGGGGTTCTTAAGGGAATAATACTGAAGTGGTTTGCCATTCCCTTTTCCAGGGGACCACATTTTGTCAGACCTCTCCACTATGACCCACCCGTCTTTGGTGGCCCAGAAGGGCATGGCTTAGTTTAATTGAGTTAGCAAGGCTGTGGTCCATGAGATTAGATTGACTAGTTTTCTAGTGATATAGTTTCAGTGTTTCTGCCCTCTGATGCCCTCTAGCAAAACCTACCTTCTTACTTGGGTTTCTCTTACCTTGGATATGGGGTATCTCTTCACGGCTGTTCCAGTTGAGCGCAGCCACTGCTCCTTACCTTGGATGAGGGTTACCTCCTGTCTGCCACCTCTCCTGAGCTTGAATGTGGAGTTGCTCCTCTAGGCCCTCCTGCGCCCGCACAGCCACTGCTCCTTGGACATGGGGGTTGCTCTTCCCGGCTGCCACCCCTGGCCTCGGCTTGTGGTATTTCCTCCCGGCCACCGCCCCTGACCTCAAATATATTACTAAAGGTCAGAATAGACACCTACATCAGAATTTATGTAGCAAAAATGTCAGACTTGATATACAATTAGATTTGCTTTTCTAAATTCTAATTTCAAAGTACTAGTGCTTAATATGATTAGAGACATTGTTTTATCCCACGTTAGTATAATCTCTGGCCTAGTGAGTTTCATTCAGTTTAAGAAAGGTAGAATAGAATCAATTCATTTCTGCTCGTCTTCACTCAGATCCACCAAATTAGTGATATTTTTCTTATTGTAATGAAGATTTTGTATTGCATTAAAGATGAAAGTACATACATCTGCCGATATTCTTTGGTCAAGAAAAATGCCATTGTCCATTTGGTTGTTAAGAATCATCAGGTGTTATACTCTCCTAGAATCCCGTCTGATTCTAGAACCTATCGGAGGATTGGTGTCTTTGCAGCATCAGCTACAATGAAGTGTTATGTAGGAATTTTGCAAACATCTTAGAAATCTTTTCTCGCCTATCAACCCAGGAAGTAGCCATTGCATAGGATGAAATTTCAGATCTAGCATATTCATTTTTCTGAGTTTTAAGCCACTGCACAATATCACAGTGATTCAATTAGGACAACCAAGGGCAAGTATTATTCCTTACACTTCCTCCACTTTGCACCTTTGTCCTATCTAAACTTACCCCTCTGACAAATATCACCTGCACAAGTTCCTTCCACAGTAAAAAGAACCTTTCTTTTTAATGGTCCTGAGTAAGGAAGCACTGCTTTTCAAACTTTAATGGCCATACATATCACCTACACAATCTGGAATGTTCTGATTCTGGTTTGGTAAATCTGGAAAGCTGAGATACTGCTGTTCTAACAAGCTCCCAGGTGATGTAATGTTAATGGCCTAGGTAGCCAGAGCAGGACATCTTGGTTTAGGAAGAGATAGGGAGAGTCTTGGGTTCTAAGTGACTCCTAGGTCTCCTCTGACTTTTGATTTGTTGTCTGGCTGGCTGGAGAGGAATTAGTGGGTGCTGTGAAGCAATGATGACCATATGCTTGTATAGAGTATCTCATGTAGGCTTTTCCCAGCACAACAATTTCCTTTGCCCTCAACAATAGTCTTCTCAGGATTAACAGGAGCATAGGAGATGGTGTGGGTAATCAGTGGACTCAGAATTCAGACGCTGACCAGAGGGATCAAAGAAAGGTTATATAAGTAAAGATGGCAGAAACACAAGATTATGTAGTATATCTGACTTAGCAAGAGAATGGTTCCTGCAATCTTGCTTGATTCCCCACCTCTACTATCTCTTAGAAGTCTGGGATTGCTCAGAATGCTCGTGCCACGTACAGCGCCTTGGCACAGTACAGAACCACAGGAGGGTTTTCAAGTCTGATATACTGTATTTGGATTAGAGTTTTGATTTCTCAATCATCTTACTTACCAGGTGAATGACTACCATCTCAGACACAACTTATATATTATTGGTTACCCCAAGACTGCAACTGCCTTACAGGACAAACTGAGGCAGGGATCAAATACAAACTGTCAAGAGCCATGGCAATGAACTTTATGACAACCAGCCATATTATGGTGCATTTAAGAAAGATTTGTTTTGGGTGAGTTTTCTTAAAGAGTTTGCTTTGACTGTTTGCTTTTCAAATAGTCTTAGCTAAATTTACAGCTGGCAGTTGCTACCAACTATCATGCTTTTATTTTGGAATGTAGCTATTGTTTAGATTGAAAATGGCTTTTCTCTGGATGAGATTCACAGTCCCTTTCTCCATTCCATAGACCTCCTTTTCTTTGTTTTCTCAACATTCCTTTCAGGGTATGCAGAACCTTAGGGTCTCTCCGTGCTGGCGACCTCCAGTAGGCAGGGGTGTCTGCCCCTGCCTTCTTTTTTCTCTTGGCTGAGAAGGAGAGTGGGTATGTGTTTATGTGGCAAGCCAAATAACAGATTGAAGAGCAGTTTCACTTTATTCAAGCCCTGCTCCTCACCTGTGAGGAGACACACTGGTCTGTATTTTTCTGTTGTTCCCTGGCAACATGTCAGTGGGGTAGCAAAATGCCATGGCAGGTTACCTATTTGTAATGCAAATGAGGTTTTGAGTATGTGTTGCCTCGGTCCTTTTTCTATGTGGATTGCTAATCCATAACACACTGCTGCTTCTGAAACAAATCTGGGCCTTCTGGTGTGAGAGCTTTCAGGGCAGAGGCATAAATTGACTGATTCCTGCTGTTCTTTCTCAAAGACTCTTATGGAAGTAGAGTCTGTCAACCATTTTGGTTTGGGTAAACCTATATTCTCAATCTCTGGGATTCTTCAAAAGCAGGACGACTTCATTTCTGGTGACTCATGAATACTCAGTGATAATACCAGTGATGTCTATTGAATTGCTATATGGGCCACCTGTTTTCACATAAATTATTGGTTCTGGTCTCTCTTCTAGATTCCCATCCTTTTAACATTTCATGAGAACTTACTTTATGCCTGATGCTGTGGTAGTTGTCAGTGTGATGAAGAAAAATCAATTGCTGCTTTCAGGGAGAATGAAGTCACTGAGAAAAATGCTACTGTCACACTAGAGCCAGGGCCCATTGCTGATTTGGGAGACAGTAGCCAGGAAGGTTCCTTGGTGTAAATGACAAAATAGATAGTAAAGGTCAGTAGCTGAAAATATAAGCTTCGGTGGCAGAGAGTTTTGAGTCATTGGATTCTGGCTGTGTGACTTGCAAGTTGTGTGTCTGAGACCCTAGAGCAAGATATTTAATCTCTCTACGCATTTGTTTCCTCATGTTTAAGCTGTAGGCAAAATATCTTTTTCATAGGATGGTTATGAAGTTTAAATGCAATGTCAAGTATAGACCAGGACACAGAGCTGATCTCTATACATGTTAAGCACTTAATAAGATGTGACCATGTGGTTCAGAGGTTAACACGTCTGCCTCTAATACGGGAGACCTGGGTTCAATCCCTGGGTTGGGAAGATCCCCTGGAGAAGGAAATAGCAACCCACTCCAGTATTCTTGCCTGGAGAATCCCATGGACAGAGGAGCCTGGTGGGCTATAGTCCATGGGGTCACAAAGAATCGGACATGACTGAGTGATTTAACTTAACTTATGAAAACTTAACGTGTGTTGACATTTATGCATTGTTTGAATGAGCAAATGTGAAGATGTTTTAAGACAAGTTTTAAAGCTGTTTTCCTCAAGTTCCTGAAGTTTCATGGATGTTTCTTGGTAGCTGCTTAATCTCTCATAATTTTAATCATTCATTTCAATGGTCAGTTTCCTAAGAATCCTCCCAGTATATAGACATTGGCTTCAAACCTGCTTTATTTTGCTGCTCACAACTTAGAGACAACTGTAGGGAAAAACAACCAACAAGATGGTATATTGGGGAAATCGTAACATTTTTCTGTGCTAACTTTAGTACACGATGTTAGCAGTCCTTTGCATACATTTGAAAGATAAGTTCTTAGAATTGGAATAATGTGAACTGGAGATTCTTTACGAGCAGAAAGATTCAAAATTCATCTAAAGGATGATGAGGGTAATACTTGGACATTGCTAAGGATGCCACCTGTTGGCATATTTTATCTTGTGCCACCTTTCCACTGCACATTAAAATCGGAGGCCACACAGGGAACTTCACACAGCAGTGAACATGACTGGGCAGCGTTGGCCCAGTGTCTGTCTCAAGTTGGGCCAAAAAGCTGGAGGCTCCCAGTTGGGGCTGAAACTACCTCCGGTGATATAGAGACATGGAACTCATGTTTTAAAACAAAATATGGTAACCTAGTTCACATTGGTTTCAGCAAGTGTATCAGGAAATAATAACATGCAAGTGTTGTAGATCTAAGAGTCTACACAGTGCCTTAGTTTACTCAGATCATTTGACTGTGTAAAAAGATGCACAAGCTATAGAATTATAAATATGCATGATTAAAACATCCTTTGAGTAACAGAAATGGGTAATTATATCAATGGGCCATAATTAGTTTAAATAAACATCTCTTTTAATTATTTTCTGATTTTTTTTTTTTCCTACTAACTGGTATACTCATTGAGAAGAATGTTGAATTATTAGGTAGTTGCTTCCTGTCATAGTCTTTTTCAGAGATGAATGTGTTTGCATGTTTATGTTGTCCTGATTTGCTAGTTTTCAAAGAAAATTTTAAAAGTCATATGTTATAAATATAGGAAAGGGTAAAATTATAGCACATGCTGTATTTTCAACATATTGATTTCTATTTGAGTAGGAAAGTAGTTTGGGGAATCTGACTTTTTTTTTTTAACATGTAAACACCTACTGGTTAGAGTTGTTTAGACAACCTTGCAACAACATAGCCTTACCATGAACAGTGTACAGTGAGAAACTCTGAATAATATATATTTAAAATGAATAACTGGATTTTAAGTATTGTTAACTATCACAACATCACAGAATACCAATTCCCCTTAAGAAATGTTAGTTTAGCTATGTTAGTTAACAAATTAAAAAATTTGCGATTTAATAATATTTTGCGAAATGTCTGGTCTATACCATCAGAAATTCTTTAAAATAGGTTAACACTTTATTTTAGAATGTAAATTAGGTGCTATTGAAACTATCTCTTCTGTTTTGATTTTCTTATTAAATATAAGTCAAATAAGGGTTTTTTTGAACCATGACAAAGCATGAAATCTCACTCACCTATAGAATTTAACTGTATGTGAAGATAGAATGGTCATAATATAAAACTCAGTTATTCCAATTTTATAATTAACTGGTCAGTTTTAAACTAGTGTAAAAGAATGAGTAAAGTTAATGTAATAGAACTCTGAGGAACAGATTTCACTGTAACAGAAGTGCTTTGATATGCTTATTAATGCAATATTATTGATGGAGAGTTGAAAATTAATATATGTCTGTTAGACTAAGGCTGGAGTTGTTGCCTCAAACCATAATAATTGATTACATGAGTGTACTTGTTTAATAGCAGAGTACATTTACAAACCAGGGGATATAGTCTTTCTTTGGTGGAAACCCTGTAATGCAACCCTAAATCTTATGTGGGAGATTCTATTTTTCTTACAGTAGGTCTGACAACTCATAGGGCAGTTTTGTTAATTTAAACAAATCAATTGTTGAATATTCTTGAATTATATCGCTCATTTGCTAGAGATGGTTTAAAGTAAGAATGCATTTATATTACAAATTTCAGTAATATATGACATTCTTAAATTGTTTTTTTCAAGAGGGAGGGGACATATGTATATCTGTGGCTGATGCATGCTGATATATGGCCGAAACCAACACAATATTGTAAAGCAATTATCCCCCAATTACAAATAAGTTAATTTAAAAAACTAAAAAAAAAAATTGCTATTCTCACACTAGTCTTTGAAATGGACTTTTGGGTTGTCTTTTGGATGGTATAGTCTGAAGGTACTTTTTTTTTTTTATTGTTGTCACTGAGTTTTACTCTTTAGTATATAACTTTACATAATTTAGTTAACCTCTGAGATTTTTAACATACTCATACAATGTTTTGGGGGACTTGTCAATGAACCTTTCTCAGTAAAAACCTGTCTTGCTAATAATTTTAGAACAAATTTCATTTTAGTGTGATTAAACAGTGAAAATATTTTCCCTTTCTTTGTATTAAAAGGAGGGAAAACCCACAAGACAAAGCTGACTTTTTCTTGACAGTTGTCTAGGGAAAAATTTGTAATAAACAGCACAAGTTCTGTGTGCAATGGTTGAAAACCAATTCCTTTGTAGAAAAATAGATTGTAGTTGTGAACATCCTCAACCATTTGGTCTCGCTTGTAGATTCCAGCCTCTGAAATGCAACTTTTTTTCATCTTTTTTTGCTGGATGAACAGCCTAATGTTCCATGCACTGTACTAGAAGTAGCATTTTATGCAACATTGAAAGAGTCAATTAATTTGCATAATTTCATGAGTATTACCATGACTTTAAGGTAGGCTAGCTTGCTCAGTAGCCTCGTCTGCCCAATTTCTTTTTTTTTTTTTTTTTGCTATTTTGACAAATTAATCATTTTAAAAAACAATTAATTATACTTATGACAAACTGAACCCTATACCCAAGGGTCCTAAATTTTTATAGCAGAAATCTAATATTAATGTGAATAAGATCAGTGATTTAGTGAGTACCTTAACAGTCAACAATGCCTAAGGCTGAACAAAATTAATATTTTGTTTCCCATCTGGAGACTTCAGTAAAATTAATGAGGAAGGGGGACTTACTGTAATATATAATAGATACAAATTCACTATTTCCAAACTGGGCATGCTGCTAACATCAGATCTCAGATACTTTGTGTGCTTTTCACTGTAGTGTGTTGGCAAAATCTGTTTTCTAAAGGAAAAATGGGCACTGATTACTTCCAATGCTTTCCCCTATTGGCTCAAGTAAGAAATTAATTTAGATGATATATTTAGTGATCATTGTGATTTTTAAAAAAAGTTTAAATAAGCATAGTCTTAAATATTTAAAAAAAGTCATATGAAACATTATACCATCAAATATTGATTGCACATATGACTAAATATGCTCACATAAGAAACAATCTGAAATTTGTTCTTAGTTTCTCCAAAAGATTCTGTGCCACAGTCTTCTAAATAAAAGGGAATATTTTCTGGAAAATTCTAACTCATTTCTTTTTGTGACTTGTATATTTTGGGATAATGCTTGAAGAGATAGCTAGAGTAGTCCTGGACTAAGATCAATATTTAGAATTTGGTGAGAACTAATAGAATAAATTTAGTTGACACTGCTGCTAGATGACTTTTCAAATATCCTAATATCAATTTTAAAGCTTAGGTTAAATTCCAACCTGGGCAGAAGGACAGCTTACATTTGTTAACATTTCTTAGGAGTTAAACAATTACCATCTTCAATTCTTAGATTTGTTTTTGTTCATATCAACACTGAGTAGCATTTGTAAAGTTGCATTTTAATCTGCATTTTCAATTTCTACTAAATATTTCACAAATTATTTTTCATCTTTGAAAAGAACTGTTGGTAAATGCATAAGCAAGTGTACTGAGTATGCGTAAATCCTTGATACAGCATAAGTAATACATACGCAAATATATGTACATTTTCCTTGTGTCATATTAATAGACAAATACTTTTGACATCTACAGTAATTGTCATGTATCCCTTAGTAAGGATTGTACCTGAGCCCAGTGGTTTAAAGGTGGGTCTATTTTGCTACCATGTTCATGGCAAATATCCTTCATTTTTGCCATTACTATCTATTTCAATTTAAATAATCAATCACTTAGTAAGCTTCTAGAATTTATACAAAATACCAAACCACTTGGCATTTTTTTTCATAAAAAATGACAGTCTATGGATCTTATATTTTGTAGCATAAAATTCTCTTCCAAGTCTTAAAAAACCCAAACCATTTACATTCTGTGTAAATCTGCATTATTAATTCACTGTAAAATAGATCCAGTTGGAGTACTTGTTTTTGCATTAAATTAAGCCTTTGATGTTCTTTAATGCTTTGATTTAGCCTCTAATTTGTCAGAGCACAAATGCACCAGCAGCTGTTGAAAATATCACTTTTGCAGTACTGTTCCTGGCCAATAAAACCCCGACAAGTCATCTTCCTATCTGGCTGCACAAAATAGCATTGAAAAAGTAGTCATTGCTTTGAAGTAGCACTCCAATTATAGGTTTTAACCCCACAGGTCACAGTTAGATTATTTATACAATGCCAGTGTAATTCTGTCTCAATTCTAGGCTTTCTGTGTCCTGAGCATTCACCAGCTACACTGGAGGAAATTTCAATCAGTTGCTATGATGGCACTGACCTGTGTTTGATAGGGTTAGACAGCATTTGGCTGATTCCTGTATATTTTGTGCATTATTTAACTTTCTAAAATATATTTAGCAGCAAAAGCAAACTATACTAGGATTACCTTTTTCTTCCTTCAGAAATCAAAATGCTAAGATGATTTTTCATCACATGGTGATATTGATTTCATCAGCTATATGATGCATGTGCATGTATGTATGATCATACCGTGAGTCAGTGAAACATCTTATTTGACAACCATTAATGATTTGGGGATCTTCATTGTGCGTTTAGTCATGTGTCCCTTTCTGCTTGGGTTAAGTGCCAGTGTGGATGCTTCACAGCAAAAATGGACAAATCCACCATGCTGGTTAAATTGTCTAAATTTATTACATTAGATGTTTCTTGGAAAATGCATCTGCCAGCAGGAAATATAAATGCTGCTTTTGCACCAAGGCAACTGGCTCTGCCATTTCTGCCTTTTTGATAATATTCTGAGCTACATTTGCATCAAAAATATTGTGATAGAAGAACATGTTTTTAATTAGTTGTTATAATGACAACCAACAATTAGAATGAAATTCATATGATTTTAGAGAGGAAAATAGAAGAAATCACCTGCCCATAGAATCTGATCATCTTTGTCCCTTATGATTGTGAGTCTCAATAATTCCTGCTCAGGGAAAACTAGCCAGGTAGCAAACTGTCATAGTAGATTGTTTTAAAGTCTGCTAAATATATGAAGTCTCTGATTTTATTGATAACATAGAGAATATACACTGGTGTTTTTTTTTTTCCTTCCCACTTCCCTCTTAAAAAAAAAA
>SJYV01035606.1:474814-537711 GCA_006410875.1 Neotragus pygmaeus
TGGCCACTGCTGAGTTTTCCCAATGTGCTGGCATATTGAGTACAGCACTTTCACAGCATCATCTTTCAGGATTTGAAATAACTCAACTGGAATTCCATCACCTCCACTAGCTTTGTTCATAGTGATGCTTTCTAAGGCCCACTTAACTTCACATTCCAAGATGTCTGGCTCTAGATTAGTGATCACATCATCATGATTATCTGGGTCATGAAGATCTTTTTTGTATACTTCTTCCGTGTATTCTTGCCACCTCTTCTTAATATCTTCTGCTTCTGTTAGGTTTATACCATTTCTGTCCTTTATCGAGCCCATCTTTGCATGAAATGTTCCCTTGGTATCTCTAATTTTCTTGAAGAGATCTCTAGTCTTTCCCAGGGATTAAAGTCGTACTTGGCTGGCCCAGTTATTTTCTCTGATTTCTTTAGTTTAAGCTTGAATTTTGCTATGAGAAGCTGATAATCTGAGCCACAGTCAGCTCCAGATCTTGTTTTTGCTGACTGTATAGTGCTATTTCATCTTCAGCTACAGAGAAAGTAATCAATCTGATTTGGGTATTAACCATTTGGTGATGTCCATGTGTAAAGTTGTTTTTTGTGTTGCTGGCGAAGGGTATTTGCTATGACCATTGTATTCTCTTGGCAGAATCCTGTTAGCCTTTGCCCTGCTTCATTTTGTACTCTGAGGCCAAACTTGCCTATTACTCCAACTATTTCTTGACTTCCTATTTTTGCATTACAATCCATTATGATGAATAGGACATCTTTTTTTTTTTTAGATGTTCTAGGAGGTCTTCTGGTGGACTTCATAGAACTGACTGACTTCAGATTCTTCACCATCAGTGGTTGTGGCATAGACTTGAATTGCTGTGATGTGGAATGGTTTGCCTTGGAAATGAACCAAGATCATTTTGTCATTTCTGAGGTGCACCTAAGTAATTCATTTCAGACTCTTTTGTTGACTATGAGAGCTACTCCATTTCTTCTATGAGATTCCTGCCCACAGTAGTAAATATAATAGTCATCTGAATTAAATTTATGCATTCCTGTCCATTTTACTTCACTGATTCCTAAGATGTCAGTGTTTACTCTAGCTATCTCCTGAGTGACCACATCCAATTTACCTTGATACATGGACCTAACATTCCAGGTTCTTATGCAGTACTGTTATTTACAGCATTGGATTTTACTTTTATCACCATCTCATCTGATGATGAGTCATTTGCACTTTGGCCCAGCCACTTCATTTTTTTCTGGAGCTATTAGTAGTTGTCCTCCACTCTTCCCAAGTAGCATATTGGAAACCTTCCAAACGGAGACTCATCTTTCAGTGTCATATATATTTTTTCTTTTTTAAAATTTTAATTGGAGGCTAATTACTTTACAATCCCTTTACTTTGACACACATTCACATGAATCAGCCATGGGTGTACACGTGTTCCCCATCCTGACCCTCCCTCTCACCTCCCTTCCCATCACATCCTTCAGGGTCATCCCGGTGCACCAACCCTGAGCACCCTGCCTCATGCATCAAACCTGGACTGACGATCTATTTCACATATGATAATATACATGTTTCTTTGTTATTCTCTCAAATCATACCACACTTGCCTTCTCCCACAGAGTCCAAAAGTCTGTTCTTTACATCTGTGTCTCTTATGCTGTCTCACATATAGGGTCATCATAACCATCTTTATAAATTTCATATATATGCATTAATATGCTGTATTGGTGTTTTTCTTTCTGACTTACTTCACTCTGTATAATAGGCTCCAGTTTCATCCACCTCATTAGAACTGCTTCAAATGCATTCTTTTTAATAGCTGAGCAATATTCCATTGTGTATATGTACCACAGCTTTCTTAGCCATTCGTCTGTCGATGGACAGCTAGATTGCTTCCATGTCCTAGCTATTGTAAACAGTGTGGTGGTGAACATTGGGGTACACGTTCCCTTTCAATTGTGGTTTCCTCAGTGTGTATGCCCAGCAGTGCAATTGCTGGGTCATATGGCAGTTCTAATTCCAGTTTTTTAAGGAATCGCCACACTGTTCTCCATAGTGGCTGTACTAGTTTGCAATCCCACCAACAGTGTAAGAGGGTTCCCTTTTCTCTACGCCCTCTCCAGCATTTATTGTTTGCAGACTTTTTGACAGCAGCCATTCTGACCTGCGTGAGATGGTACCTCATTGTGGTTTTGATTTGCATTTCTCTGATGATGAGTGATGTTGAGCATCTTTTCATGTGTTTGTTAGCCATTTGTGCAGTTCATGGTAAGTATACTGGGGTGGTTTGCCATTCCCTCCTCCAGTGGATTACATTTCATCATATATTTTACACTAATTAGCTGTTCTGCACTNGCGTGCTGTGATTCATGGGGTTGCAAAGAGTCGGATATGACTGAGTGACTGAACTGAACTGAACTGAATATAGTTAACATTAAATATTGGATCAGCATGTGATTTTTTACCGTATATATTACTTGATCAGAGTGCCAATAAAATCCCACTTTCATCTGGCGGGAAAGTTTGTTTATTATGTGATTTTCTAGTGTTATTTTTTTTAGTAGCAAAATATATATTATTTTCACAGTGAAGAACATTTTTTCCCAATTGTGAGGGAAGTTCAGGTGTGTCTTTAATGCATTATGCATGTTGGTGGTATTTAGAGTGTGCCTGGAGATATGAATATTAAAAACTTAGGATATTAGTATTATAAGGTCCATAAGATTTCATTGTGATAATTCTTTCCATGTACCAAAAAGTCAATTAACTGTAGCTTAGTGGCAATGCAACTTTAAAATTTTACTCTAATCATGTGAAGAGTTGACTCATTGGAAAAGACTCTGATGCTGGGAGGGATTGGAGGCAGGAGGAGAAGGGGACTACCGAGGATGAGATGGCTGGATGGCATCACTGACTGGATGGACATGAGTCTGAGTGAACTCTGGGAGTTGGTGATGGACAGGGAGGCCTGGCGTGCTGTGATTTGTGGGGTTGCAAAGAGTCGGACATGACTGAGCAACTGAATTGAACTGAACTGAATCTCTTAAACTGGAACTAGAAAAAAATATAGAATTTTCTGTATGTGGATGACTTGTATCTTACAAGGAATAGAATTAGTGTCATATAATTCAAAATTAAGTGTCAGAAAAATTGCAGAGCCCTTTTCTTGAGAGGATGTGAATTAGTGACCAGTTGAAGACCTGTTTAAAAGGGAAAGGCAGGGCAGTGGAGAAGAGTAGATTAGCGAACAAGCAGCCATATTTGGTGTCAACATGAGGCTGATCAATAATGTCTGACAAGAAGTTCTTCAGAGTAAAGGAAGTCAAAGAAACCACAAGTCAGTGCCAGTAATGACACCAAATTAAGTTCACCCTGTTTCTTTCTAAACAAACCATATCAGGCCAGCTTCCTTAGAAAAGTTAGTAATGTTCATGAGATGACTACAGAGTCATGGTTCATGAAACATATAAGAAGTATAAAAGAAGATATAACTATAGAGGTGATTGGTTAAAATATGATATATATGGTGGAGAAAATAAATGAAAATATATTTAGGAAAAAGAAGTTACTAAATTGTAACTATGATTGTGAGCTCATGTCCTCAATAATAAATCTATGTTTAAGTTCTATCCCAAAAGTATTCATCTATCCTACCTCTAGAAATTTTGTTTTCTGGTTAGTCTCTAATATTCCTCTCCACTTAAAAGTGCCTAAGGATTTTGAAGAAAAGCTTCAAACTAACTTTAAAAAAAACTAATTTCTAAATTTACTGAGCTAAGTAAACTTGTTACTAATGAAGTGATATAAGTTGATACTAACGAATACATTATTTCAGGAAAAAGGCATCAGGTTATAAAAACATAAAAATATGTGAAAGGAAGGATTGAAAATATACTATATGAGTCTGGCAAATAAATTTTAAAAAAATGGGAAATTTTGGCAATATTGGCACAAATTTGAATCATGGAGTCTCACTCAGATCCATGTGTCAACCAAGACTCACTCATTCCATAATAAAAACTCTGTAACCCAGATAGGCTCTAATGATATCTTTTTTCTTTGAGCATCTTTTGGTTGTTGTGAGAGCTGAAGATAAATGCCAATAGATGGTGTCAGGACTTTGATGCTAGGTTAAATGCAAGTGCAACAATGAGTTTTGTTATGATAATTTATTTTTCCCATTTTAGAACAGAGTCTTTGAAAGAAGTTGATATGTTAAATTATTGGTGGTGATTTATACATTTTAGTGTTGATTTTTGTACATGTTAGTTTTAGTTTTGTGATATTCATATGCTTAGAACATTTGTGTGTATTAGATTTATAATTACATAAACATACTTTCCATGTACAAAAGCCTTTTGAACATTATAATATCAAATAATATATCAGATCAATGGGAAGAAAAGCTGTTTAATAAGACATTGATGAAAATGTGATATTTGACCAAATGGTGGTCAGTCCCTTTGACTGACCACAGTGTAATGCTTTCTCTATTATAGATACAGGATTTTGTTGTGCTGTCAGGGGTATTTTTTAATTTTCTCCAAAACAAGGTAATTTTAGTGACTATGTATTTTTCATTGGAAGATGTAGTTTTATATAGAAAACAGATGCAATATTGTTTTTGTCAGATAATTTTCAAGAAGAAATTTCTGCTCTATGTGGATGAATGAAAATGAAAGATTCTTTATGTGCTCTATGTGGATGAATGAAAATGAAAATGAATGAGAATGAAAGATTTTTAATATTCATGAAGGTACTGGTTTTGATTAATGAGAATATTGTGGATTAATTTTTTTTTCAACTTTTATTTCATTTCCTTGAACACATATGACTTACTTTATTTGGAATTTAAGTATTAAAACCCCACTAATTGCAATGCAGATTTGATAACCACGAACAGATGAGAAGAGGGATAGAGGCTTGGGTAGGTAGAGCTTAGACTGCAGTGTGGCTCTAAGTCTCTATGGGCTGAGGAGGAGCTCTTGAGGAACTCTTAAGACAAGTAGAAATGATTAGTTCCACTACTATACTTAGTCACTGATCCGAAGCAAGCTGGGGAGGGTGTGGCCCTGGTATGAATGCTGTGGCAAGAGCCTCCAAAAGCAAAAGCCAGAAGCTGCTGACTGTTTGCCTGACAGTTTTCTTCTTTAAGGACAGATCTTAGCAGCAGTTTTAGCAGAACTTAGCTGCCATACCTGTGAAACTTTTAAAGAAGTTTCTAATAATAATAATAAAAAAAAGCCTCTGTGTGGTAAGTGGCAGATTCCCAGGTTTCAATTGTCTTGTTAAGTGACTTTTAAAAGTATCTTTGAAAACCCAGTTGTGGTAGTCTTCAAAGAAGGCCACTGTCTATTACTTTTCCATTCTGTAGGTCATTCTGTTCTCACATCCTGAGGTGCAATCTGTGAACCCTCTCCTTGAATCTGGGTTGGCCTTATCCCTATGAGATCCTAGATAGGATCTTGAGATCATTAGAAGATCAACTGGTAAAACAATAGGATCTTTACTATAGTTAATGGTATTATGCCTTGCTAATATGTTAGCTGTAATAATGTAGTAAGGTTAGAAGTTAGGAAGAAGTTAACAGGAGAACCCAGTGATGGTTATATAGGAACTCTCTGTACTATTTTGTAACTTTTATGCATGCCTAATGTTAGTTCAAAATAAAGTAAAAATATATCTAAATGTATCATCTATTATTTCCAGTTTAGTGTCATGAAGTGGAGCAAAAACTTCAAGATGCTTAATAAACAAGCTGAATGTAAGCAATGATAACAACAAAACCCACAACCCCTTAATTATATGGACTTTAGCCCAGATTCTGTCAAGGATATTCACATGACTATTATATGTAAGAAATGAGGCATTTAGGAAGAACTCATAATACGAAAAATACGGTTCTTTAACTTCAAAGGCTCTAGTTTAAGAAACGGATAATTACAAAGAAAAACTGTATGAAAAGTTCAAATGAAGGGGTTATGACTACTGTCTGGGCTTTCAGGAGGAGGTGAAATTAAACCGAGTCTTCAAAAATGATAAAGTTTCATTTAGCAAAGTTGGACAAAGATAATTCTGGTTGTGCATGTCCTGGGTAAGCATGTGTAACACTGGAAAATACAGAAATGATGAGCAAAATATTGTGTAATAGGATTAAAAGACATGTTGGAATGAGATTGTACATGATTATGAAGGCTAGGCCAAGAAATAAATTAATAGGTTAGTATAATTCTTCAATTTAAAAACATTTTCAGTAGGAGTTGTGTATTGAATGCTTATAATGTTAAGGTATTGCACTCAGTGTGAGAGATGCAAAGAAATACAAGATGTGGTCTAAGTATAACTTTTCTTCATAAAACAGGCAACTGTCCATCTCTGCTTCTTGAAATCTTGCTTATCCTTTGAGGTCCAGCTCTAATGCTGTCTCCTCTCAAAACTATCTTGTTCAACAGCAAAGTGCCCTTCAGGTATTCCTCCTTGTGCCAGATTGTGTACATGTCTTGGATGATTCTTTTATAGACTGAATTCTTAGAGGACAGAGATGTCTTTTTCTGAGCCATAAATGCAACACTGACAAACCCAATTTATGAATATTGCTGAAAAAACTAGAGAAGGAATGAAGATTTTTGACGTTCTTTGTGTTATTTTCTTCTCTGTCAAACGTTGCTTTTTGTCACCCAGTCTGTGCACACCAACTTTTAGTATCTGAGTCAGGTAGCCTGTGTTATAAGAATGAAAACTAAAATGAATCAAGGATGTTGTTCTTTTACTATTCTATATCTACAGTCACTTAAATTTGGACAGCATTTATAAAAAGTGGTAAGAAATAAGATTTACACAGATTTCTATTAATCTAGAGCATTAAAACAGGAACCCACTTAGAATGTATTTTACTTTCAGTCATTCTCTCATATGAGGTATGATTAGTCTTAGTTAATCTCAACATGAAAGACATTTTTTAACTATAATTAGAAATGTAGATCTTTTCTCTCTTCTGGAGCACCATATCGCTTTCTAATACCAATGACTGAAAATGCTTTTTCATAAATGCTTTCCAATCTCTGATACTATTCTATGTACAAGTTTTAGCTGTTTACGACATTTTCTACTTAGAAGGGAATGATTAGTAAATATGGTAATTTTTACTGCATACCTGAATCATATTAAGCAATAAAGATACTTTAAGCTATAAAATGTGTAGACAATGTCTATGAGTCCTGGAGCTAATTTCTGACCTACTGCCTGTGCAACCATCTTGGGGGAAGTAATGTGAGATGATTGATCAGTGGTTCTTAATGGTATTTTTGTTGATTTCCTGCCGATTTTCCTATTGCTCTTTGAGCTTCCCTCCCCCCTTTTACATATTACACGATTCACAGTCTGGCAAAAATTTGCAGAGAAAGTATCCAAGTGATGGGCTCACAGCAGGTGCTGGATCAAACGGGCCTTGTTCTCTGGCCCTTGGGAAGTCTGCATGGATCAGAGGAATCCAGGGGCTGCCCTTCAGATGACCTGTAGTAAAACTGCAGAGGACATGCTCAGTTTCTTTCCATGTATAAACAAAGTGTAGATGAAATATTTTTGTTAGCTTGAATAGAGGAATTTATTTTATATACACACGGCCTGTCTGTGCAGTTGACTGAAAATGGCATGAAGTAAATCTTGTCTAATAGATACTTAAAAAGAATATCATTTAAATATCTAACTGTGTAAAGGTCACTGTTTTACTTTTTGATCTTTGTAAGGATATAGCAGTTTCCACTGAATATGGGACAGAAAAAAAAAAATCACAAGAAATGTGAGGACTGCATAGTGAAAAAAATATATACTCCAGTAACATGCATTTGAGAAGGTCATCAGGAGGTTCAACAGCCTGATAAAATTGCCATGTCAGTTTTGGACCTTATCCATAGATTTTAGCAACATCAACTTCTAAGTGTGGTACTTGGCTGATTCTATACTGATAAACATTTTGCCTGTTTATAGAATGTCAAGTGATTTTTTTTTGTTTAATTGAATCTTTATGATAATTGTAATTTGGCAAATATTTGTTTAACATTTATTTGTAAATGGCATTGGTTTAGATACTAGGAATGCAAGGAAGAGTTGATGTACCCCTATCTTCATAGAGTTTAATTATCAATCACTTAGTAAAAGTTAATAAAAATGAGAGGAAATGGATTAGAATTTCTTCTACTGAAACAAAGTCTGAACAGTTTTGCTATTTGGGGAATCTCAGATCCTTTGTATTCCTCACAAAGGTAAAAGGTGATTTTTTTTCCCCCTCTTGTCAGAAGATTTAGTTCTTCATGTAGCTAGTATATATAGTGTGAAGGAAACTTCATATTTATATTTTAATTAAAAAAAGAAAAGCGTGTTTTATTTATTTTGTAGCATAATTGATAAACATGTGAACCAATAGGTTAATGTGGTGAATCATCTATAGCTACATAATGATATAATTCTCAAAGCTATAGAAATGTTTATTAGGCTTATTTTCTTCAAATTAGAAGAGAGCACATGATATTCTTACAGATATTCCTTAATACTTAAGATTATAGAATTTAGCTTTATGGAGACTATATTTTCAAAAACTTCAAATATCTTGCTTTACTTTTCCCAGAAAAGAACATTCAATTTTTTTCACCATTCCAGATGTAAAAGAAGGCTGCATTTTCACCTTTTCCTCCCAAATAGCTTGATATTTCCCATAATTTTTATAATATATTATTAAAATTTTGACAGTATGTTTTTATGTTTATAAATTGCAAGATAGCATAGTTTACACATTTTAGACATGCAGTCTGTTGTGACAGAGGGCAATTAAGATTAAAATCAGATAAAAACTGAGTGAAGATTGATACTATGTGAATGGCAGATGCAATTTGCCTGTGATTTCATGTAACTGAAATACTTCAGAATACTTGCATATTTATGGATGCCTTCTCATTGAAGTAATGATGAAGTGTGAATTATCATATAAGCAAGTCATTGCATTTTCAGTTTTTAAGATTAACAGTTACCGGGAAGATCACATATTAATTTCAAAATGACCTGTGCTTATGTGAGGATTAAACCAGTTTGGAATATGGTTGTTCAAGTGATTGTTTCAGGTTAGTCATTCTCATAACAATAGATCAAACTTTTAATTTTAATACCAGGTATGTATTGCTACCTCCTTCTATAATTTTTCAGTTCTCTAGCTTTCTTGTTATGATAATTTATGTAGTTAAGTCGTATGTTTTATAGGGATTTAGGATTTCAAGTCTTTCTTTAAAATATTGGATAACCTTGAAGGTTATTTTTGAAGACCTTGGCTAATAAAAACATTAAAATTGCAACAAAATATTTGGAAAAAGGCAATGAAAACAAAGGTATATCTATTATATCTACTAGAAGGCTATATCTACTAAAATGTTATATCTATTAAATTATATCTACTAAAAGTGTTCATAGTGTCATAGAAGAGAAACCCTGATATTAATAGTATGAGCTAAATGCTAGCACAAGATAGCCAAAACAGTCATTGCTGAGACATTCATGCTAGCAAAGAATACATCAATATGAACAGACCAAATAGGAGAAAATTAAAAAAAAAATCTGTTTCTTTATTGTATGTATAGCTTTTTAGCCAGAATTATATAATAGTTAAGAATTCAGTAAAATAACTAATTTTTGCTATAAAGATCTACTTAGGTTTTTTCATCTTATTTTTCCCCCAGGAGTAATTTCCCTATTGTTAATGGGCCACATGATCACACCAACTGATATATACCAGGTTGAGCAAGACTAGCTTCTTTTTTGGGCCATTGACTGTCTGGCTTATATCTTCCCAGTTGGGTAGCAGGGAAGGTGGTTAACTGCATGCTTAAAGATCTTTCATGATCTGCAGGAGGAGATTAAAGACATATTCACCCGACCTTAAAATTCAAACTGTATGTGTACATAAAAATTTCTAACTACTCCTTGAAATGTAAAGTTAATTTCTTAGTAAAAATAGAAATATTTTCTCTCTCCTAATGTTGAGGACTGTATAGGAGTAAGTTTTAGTAAATCCTTCATGGGCTTTTTCTCTTCTTTTTCTGGAGTTACATCAGTTATTAGAAATTAAAGGATTCCTTAGAGAATGAAGAGAAGATTTAAAGATGTTAGTTACTCTTGTGAAATATAAAGGAAAATCTTGTTAAGAAAACAGGGACTTTCTGGCAAAACAACCAGTTTTAGCTCCATCCTCCACTGTTATGAAACCATGACCAATATAGATATCGGTTTCATGGATTCCGTGAACTTCCTAAAATGGATTTCTAAGAAGACAGTTAATGAAAGAACATTTTCCCCTATTCTTTCCCCCCATTTGACCTTTTTATTTGACTGAATGTCAGAGGTTACAACTAGCTAAACTTAGATGTTCACTTTATTACCTATACCTTTAACCCTCAAAGTGTGATTCTTGGACTAGCAGCATTAGTACAGAAGCCTAACAGCATTATTTCAGAAGCTGTTAAGAAATGCCACTTCTTGGACTTTACCCAAGACCTACTGAATCAGAAACTCGGGTTGTGGCTTAGCAATCTGTGGATTCTCCTCCAGATGATTTGATACCTGTTAAAGTTTGAGAACCATCACTCCACATGATGGGTTTGGGCCATGGAATGTTGTTTGTCTCAAAGTGAACATACCCACTTTGTTAGTGTACTATAAGCATGTTCTGTTTGAGTGAAAATTTTATTTAATTTTTTAATTTAATTTTTTATTGAAGGATACTTCCTTTACAGAATTTTGTTGTTTTCTGTCAAACCTCAACATGAATCACCCATGCCGCTGCGGCTGCTAAGTTGCTTCAGTCATGTCTGACTCTGTGTGACCCCATGAACAGTAGCCCACCAGGCTCCTCTGTCCATGGTATTTTCTAGGCAAGAATACTGGAGTGGGTTGCCATTTCCTTCTCCATAGATATACATATATCCCCTCCCTTTTGAACCTCCCTCCCATGTCCCACCCCATCCCACTCCTATAGATTGCTACAGAGCTCCTGTTTGAGTTTCCTGAGCCATACAGCAAATTCCCATGGGCTATCTATTTTACATATAATGTAATGTAATGTAAGTTTTCATGTTACTCTTTCCATACATCTCACCCTCTCCTCCCCTCTCCCCATGTCCACAGGTCTATCCTCTATGTCTCTGTTTCTACATTGCTGTCCTATAAATAAATTCTTGTGTACAATTTTTCTAGATTCTGTTTATATGCATTAGACTATGATATTTATCTTTCTCTTTCTGACTCACTTCACTCTGTATAATAGGTTCTAGGTTCATCCACTGCATCAAATATGTTCCTTTTTATGGCTGAGTAATATTCCATTGCGTATATGTACCACAACTTCTTTATCTGTTCATCTGTTGATGGACATCTAGGTTGCTTCCATGTTCTAGCTATTGTAAATAGTGCCTCAATGAACAATTAGATACATGTGTCTTTTTCAATTTTAGTTTCCTCAGAGTATATGCCTAAGTTAAGTTAGGAATGGGATTTCTGGGTCATATGGTNATCTCTCACTTTTGTCTATATGTGTTTGAGGTCTGAAGTGGGTTGCTTATAGATGGTTTATATATGGATCTTGTTTTTGTATCGATTCAGCCAGTCTGTATCTTTTGTTTGGAGCATTTAATCCATTTAAATTTAAAGTAATTATTGATATATATGTTGCTATTGCCATTTTTGAATTTTATGGTTAATTTTGTAGATCTTTTTTCTTCTGTTGCATTTCTTGACATATATAGCCCCTTTAACATTTGTTGTAAAGCTGGTTTGGTGGTACTGAATTTTCTCAACTCTTGCTTGTCTGAAAAGCTTTTTATTTTCCCATCAGTTTTGAATGAGATCCTTGCCAGGTACAGTATTTCCAGTACTTTAAATATATACTGTATTCCCTTCTGGCTTGCAGAATTTCTGCTGGAAGATCAACTGTTAAGCATATTGGGTTTCCCTTGTATGTCATTTGTTACTTCTCTCTTGCTGCTTTTAATATTCTTTCTTTGTGTTTAGTCTTTTGTAGCTNTTCCAGTACTTTAAATATATACTGTATTCCCTTCTGGCTTGCAGAATTTCTGCTGGAAGATCAACTGTTAAGCATATTGGGTTTCCCTTGTATGTCATTTGTTACTTCTCTCTTGCTGCTTTTAATATTCTTTCTTTGTGTTTAGTCTTTTGTAGCTTGATTAGTATGTGTCTTGGCATGTTTCTCCTTGGGTTTATCCTGTATGGGACTCTTTGTGCCTCTTGGACTTGATTGACCATTTTCTTTTCCATGTTGGGGAAATTTTCAACTATAATCTCTTCAAAAATTTTCTCATACCCTTTCTTTTTCTCTTCTTCTGGGACCCCTATAATTCAAATGTTGGTGTGTCTGATATTGTCCCAGAGGTCTCTGAGACTGTCCTCAGTTCTTTTCATTCCCTTTACTTTATTCTGCTCTTCAGAAGTTATTTCCACCATTTTATCTTCCAGCTCACTGATTTGTTCTTCTGCTTCAGATATTCTGCTATTGGTTCTTCTAGAGTATTTTTATTTTCAGTAATTGTGTTGTTTGTCTCTGCATGTTTATTCTTTAATTCTTTTAGGTCTTTGTCAATTGATTCTTGCATTTTATCCATTTTTCTTCAAAGTTTTTAATCATCTCTATTATCATTATTCTGAATTCTTTTTCAAGTAATTTGTCTATTGCCTCTTCGTTTATTTGGACTTCTGTGTCTCTAGTTTGTTCCTTCATTTGTGTAGTATTTCTCTGCCTTTTCATCATTATTATTATTTTTAAATTTATTGTGTTTGAGGTCTCCTTTTCCAAGGCTTCAAAGTTGAACTTTTTCTTCCTTCTGGTTTCTACCCTCTAAGGTTGGTCCAGTGGTTTCTGTAAGCTTCTTATAGGGAAATACTTCCTTACCTTCAATCAACAATTTCAGGTAAAGTAATTTTGGACAGAAGCAACTTCAGCATCCCTTATATCTTACTTCCCATTCTGGAAATTTATTTGCCCAATTACCATCTGAGAAAGCCAAATTGAAAGCAGTCACTGCCAGCTGAGCTCATACCTGGCAGCCTAATCTGGAAGGAAACTTTTTCTTGAAAACTTTCTGAGCCAGTAATATGGGCAGATTCCCGAGAAAACGAGATGGCCACGTATTTCTGTCAACCAGTTTGATGTTGAGTGGCAGAAATTCTATGAAGAGATAAAGGCGTCCGGGGAATATTTTACATCTCACAGCTTGGAGTTGATGCCCCTTCTCAGGCCCTGATGGGTAAGACAGGTGCAAAACCTGCTGGAGAGGAGCTTCTGCCGGCAGAGCTGAGCCACAGGCTGTGCAGGGGAACATCCATTCCCGGGTGCCTGGTTGGATCCCGGGCACCGGCCTCCGCATCAGGCCTCCAACCCACGGGTTTGCAGGCCCGTGCCGAGTGGCCTGCTCCCTCCAGCACTCTGGAAACCTTGATTTAGGGAGCACATTAATTTCCCTCTGTAGCAGAGGATAAATATGTTAATTGCTGATTGATTTCCAAGCAGTAATTGTTATATAAGATTGACATAAATATTTTGTCAGACATTTCTATATATTACACAGATATCAAAAATTCTGATTAAAATGTGTCTTTATTAACATGTATGTTTATCTGATGTTTAAAAAGAAATCACACAGTACAAATTTTGACCAATGTACTATCTTCCAGATGTTTTTAACACTCTTTGGGATGTAGCTCCTTTCAAGGTCTATATAGTAGAAACAGATTGCACATTTATAGAGCCAGTGACGAATTTGAATTCTCTCAGACCAGTGTGAGGGTTTCTGTTCAAGTGTGTTCTATGTTCTGCTATTTCAGCAATGAGATTTCAGCAACGATACCTTCCTAGCAGTAGATCCATGCTTTCTCCATGTGGGTTATACAGCTGAAGACTGTGTCCTTTGGCTACATTGAAAAGCTTCAGTTTAAGAAGATAATAAATGAGATCCACTCAAACAGGTCATAGACCACTTCAAAGGTTAAATATTTTCCTTCAGCTTGATTGGCACCTTAGTTAGAAATCATACACTCAAAAAGCCATCTAGTCACAGTACTTAACTATTAAAAGTGTTCACAGAATTTAAGAAATACTGTCAATGTTAAAACAAAATTTGATTTATAAGCATAAAGTTAAGGTTGTTAGCTTCAGTAAAAGTCTTTATCTTCAAGTATATTTGATTTGAAACTTTATTTTTTATTAGCTTTATATATCCACTCTCCTTGGATAAGTAAAGGAACTACAGAAAGATCACTCAAAGAGTATTTGTTGTAATACTAGTAACTTTCTGGGAGCAGGAAGTGTGAGGTCTAAGATGGATAAGCAAAAAAAGGCAAAGAGGTGGGAGATGAAGTGGCCCAGGATTATTTTGGCTGGTGGTAGACAAATCTAGACACACTTTCTTCCAGGTCTGGTGTAGTGTAAAGCTATGTAATCCAGTTGGAGCATAGCATTCGTTCAGCATGGATTGATTATACTAATGCACATCTGGTCGTTCTGACGACAGTTGGCTAGGTACCAGTTTTTTGGTTATTAAGTGGAACTTGATTTTTTGTTGAAGACTAAAAATAACACAATTATTAAATAAGAAGTATTCTACAGTGATCACTTTGTTTAAAACTCCTGAATTAGTCAATGTTGGAAAGGATTTTTCTTGTAAGAAAAGCTACTGATGTTAGGAGGAGGCAAGCACTAATTCTCACTTTCTGATAGCTTGTTTTCTACTCTGCCCCTCAGCTGAAGGGGATCCTTTCAGTTACAGGCAAGGGGAATCTCTCAAGCTTATTTGATACACTCTATCTATGAAAGGTGTGGGCTTACCCAGTGGTTCAGTGGTAAAGATTCTGCCTGCAATGCAGGAGACACAGGTTCAATCCCTGGGTCAGGACAATCCCTGGAGAAGGAAATGGCAACCAACTCTAGTATTCTTGCCTGGAGAATCCCATAGACAGCAAGCCTGGCTGGCTATAGTCCATAGTGTCTCAAAGAGTCAGACAAGACTGAAGTGATTTAGCACATTTAGGTAGAGACCCTTTAACATCTAGAAGGTGAAGTCTCTCTGAGTATTTAGGAATCAACTGAGAACCACTATGTTTGTATAATTATTTGAATCAGAGAGCACACTCTTCCAGGTGATATGATCAGCCTATGGTCAGCAGGGGAGATTGGTGATTCCACAAACAGTACTGTATTGACATCCTCTGCTGAGAAGTAGATTAGTAGCTATTGTTGTTGAGTCACTAAGTGTGTCCAGCTGTTTTGCATCCCCATGGACTGTTGCCCTCCAGACTCCTCTGTCGATGGGATTCTCCAGGCAAGAATTTTGGACTGTGTTACCATTTTCTTCTCCAGGGGATCTTCCCAATACAGGGATTGAACTCAGTTTTCCTGCATTGCAGGCAGATTCTTTACCACTGGCTCTTAGTTAATATAGGCTACTTTTATTATGGAAAATTTACTGGGATTGATTTCACTGTGAATATGAACCTCCTTCTAGGAATAAATCCCCAGAAAGAGTGAATTCATCAAATTACTACATCAAAGTGACCATCTGAAGCGTCTGCTTCCAATGTGGGAGACCCGGGTTCGATTCCTGGGTCGGGAAGATCCCCTGGAGAAGGAAATGGCAACCCACTTCAGTATTCTTGCCTGGAGAATCCCATGGACAGAGAAGCCTGGTAGGCTACAGTCCACGGGGTCGCAAAGAGTTGGACACGACTGAGCGACTTCACTTTCACTTTCTTTCACTTTCATGCTTGTTTGATGCAATGTACTGCTGCCATCCAAAGAATTAATTGTTTTAAATAGAGACCAATATGAACTGACTTATATAAATGGAAAGCATTATTATAATGTTAACTGAGAGACTTCCCAGACTCCAAGTGTGAGAATGCAGGTGAACCTCTGATAGAATTTAGAAACTTCCCAGAGCCTTTTATTTCAATCTTTATCTTTCTTTGTGTACAATTATTTTAATCTTCCAATTTTTTTAAAACCAATATTTCCTGTTTCTTAGTTCATATGATTGAATATTGTCTTCCCTGTGCTTAGTTGCTCAGTCGTGTCCAACTCTGCAATCCTGTGGACTGTAGCCTACCAAGCTCCCCTGTCCATGCAATTCTGCAGGCAAGAATACTGGAGTGGGTTGCCATTTCCTTCTCCAGGGGATTGTCCTGACCCAGGGATTGAACTCAGGTCTCTTGCATTGCAGGCAGATTCTTTATTGTCTGAACCAACAGGGAAGTCCATTATCTTCCCTAGTTCATCAAATTATAATACATATCACAAATGTAAACTAATGTCTCTTAGTTTCAGTTACACATTCTTAGGACACAGAACCTGATAGACCCAGGTTATATATAAGGTGTTTATTTCCTGTCCAATTCTGACAGAGGAGCCACTGTGGCTATGTGAAGTTTGGGTGGGAGGCATTTCTCAGACCAAAGACTCTAGGCAGGCTCATCAAGATATATCTATCATAAGGAATGAGAATCATATAGCAATCAGGAATTAGTAAAACAAAAGCAGACAAAAACAACACCTCTTTCATAAAATCTTACAATATGATGATTACAATAAAAATAACNAGCGTTTCTCATGATGTACTCTGCATAAAGCTAAATGATGCTAAAGCTGAAACTCCAGTACTCCAGTACTTTGGCCACCTTATGCAAAGAATTGACTCACTGGAAAAGACTCTGATGCTGGGAGGGGTTAGGGCAGGCAGAAAGGGGATGACAGAGGATGAGATGACTGGATGGCATCACCGACTAGATGGATGTGAGTTTGAGTGAACTCCGGGAGCTGGTGATGGACAGGGAGGCCTAGCGTGCTGTGATTCATGGGGTCACAAAGAGTCGGACACAACTGAGAAACTGAACTGAACTGAACTAAACATGTAGAGGATACTTAATAAAGGTTGTCAGACAAATAAATGAAGTTAAATACTCCTGATAATGATGACAACAAAATGGCAGAATAGGAAGCCTAGGTCTTATTTCCCAAGAGAAATAATGGCTTAACAAAAATTGACAGTTCAATAAGCCTGGTGGCTCAGACAGTAAAGAATCTGCCTGCAATGCAGGAGACCTGTGTTTGATCCCTGGGTTGGGAAGATCCTTGGAAAAGGGAACAGCTACCCACTTCAGTATACTGGTCAGGAAATTCCATGGACAGAGAAGTCTGACAGGCTACAGTCCATAGGGTTTCAAAGAGTTAGACATGACTGAGTGACTTTTACTTCACTTTAAACCTTTACGAGGGCTTCACTGGTGGCTCCTATGGTAAAGATTTTGCCTGCAATGGAGGAGACCTGGGTTCAATCCCTGGGTTGGTATGATCAGTTGAAGAAGTAAATGGCTCTAATAGTCTTGCCAGGAGAATTCCATGGATAGAAGAGGCTGGTGGGCTATAGTCCATGGGCTTGCAAAGAGTTGGACATGACTGAGTGACTAACACTTTGACTTTCAAACCTTTTTGAGAATCCCAGAAACTAATTAAGAAGTTGTTGTGCCCCAGGCAAACTCAAAGCCAAGAATAGCCATATTGTGATGAGTAAGTCATTTCATTTCATTCACTGTATCTCCTCCAAGCCAACGCAGTTTAGTGTGATCAGGAATAAATGACCAACTTCCAGATTCCCCTTAGGGAAAGAGAAGAGTGGAATGTACATCCAGAAATTCTGACTTTTTGGAGAGTGTCCCAAGGGACTGATATCTGTTTCACCTGACTCCCAGCATTGATGAAACTGGCATATCATAAATGCCTGGGGGACCCCTTGAAAACAAAAGAAAGGGGAGTTATTGCAGTGACAGAGAAATTGCATTACTGAAGATGGACACAAGAGAGAGCAAAAGATCACAAGCTCCTGACAGGAAACTTGCAAACCCCTCCAACTGGAAAATTATGTGCATAGGCTAAGGAAGGAACTTCCCCAGAAAAGCTTAGAGAGGCCCACGAAGTATTTAGGCTGATTGGTGTAGTTTTTTTCCTGTAGGTACCCAGTTTATAAATGTTGGGAGAGGTGGCTCTTTTTTCTAATGTATACATTCCAGCAGGAAAATAAAAAAAGACAAGACATACAAAGAATCAGGGATACATGGCCCAATAAATATATCAACATAAATCTCCAGAAACTGACCCTAAAGAAGTGAAGTTCTTTGAATTACCTGACAAAGAATTTAAAATCCTCTTCTTAAAGAATCTCAATGTGCTACAAGAGAACACAGATAAATAACTAATCAAAATTAGGAAAATTATGCATGAACCAAATGAAAATGTCAACAAAGAGAAACAAAACAGAACCAAACAGATTCTGGGACTTTGCAAAGGAGTTTTACTGTAGACATAATCAAGCATAAGAAAGAATAAGCAAACTCAAAGACAAGTCATTTGAAATTATTGAGTTAAAGGAACAAAAAGAATGAATATTGATGTAGAAAGACTAAGAGACTTACGAGACACTATCAAGTGACCAAAATATACATTGTAGGAGTTCTAGAAAAAGAAGAGAGAGAAAAGAGCCGACAATATGTTTTTAAATTCATGTCAATGTATGGCAAAACCAATGCAGTATTGTAAAGTAAAAAAAAATAAATAAATAAAAAATAAAGAGCACACACACACACAAAATTATGGCTGGGGGCTTCCATTCTGGCTCAGTGGTAAAGAATCCTGCCAACACAGGAGATATGGGTTCAATCCCTGTGGTCCCACATGCTGTGGAGTAACTGAGCCTGTGCACCACAACTATTGAGCCTGTGCTCCAGCACCTATGAGCCACAGCTACTGAATCCACGTGCCTGAGACCCTGTGCTCTGCAACAAGAGAAGCCACCTCAATGAGAAGCCCATGTGCCACAACTAAAGAGAAGCCCACATTTGCCACAATTAGAGAAAAGCTTGCATAGCGATGAAGACCCACTACAGCCAAAAATAAATATATAAAATTTAAAAAAAAAAAAAATTACGGCTGGAAACTTCCAAAATCTGGAGAAGGAAATGGACATTCAGGTTCACAAAGTTAAAAATATTCTAAATGGGAATTTAGAGATATCTACACTGATATAACCACATTGTTAAAAAACAAACAATTTTGAAGCAACAACAACAAAAATGTGACTTGTTACATATAAGACAGTGCCCATAAAAGAATCACCAAATTTTTCAACAGAAACCTGCAAGTCAGAAGGCAGCAGATTGATATGTTTGAACTTCTGACAGAAAAATTGCCAACTAAGAATATTATATCAAGCAAAACTATCTTTAAACTATAAGGAGAAATAAAGACTTTCCCAGATAAACATTGAGAGAGTTCATAACCACTAAACTTGCTTTACAGCTTCCCTGGTAGCTCAGCTGGTAAAGAATCCACCTGCAATACAGGAGACCCTGGTTTGATTCCTGGGTCAGGAAGATCCTCTGGAGAAGGGACAGCCTACCTACTCCAGTATTCTTGGGCTTCTCTGGTGACTTAGCTGGTAAAGAATCTGCCTGCAATATGGGACTGCAATGAGGGAGACCTGGGTTTGATCCTTGGGTTGGGAAGATCCCCTGGAGAAGGAAATGTCTACCCACTCGTTTTCTGGCCTGGGGAATTCCATGGACTCTACAGTCCACGGGGTTGCCAAGAGTCAGACTCGACTGAGCAACTTTCACTTTCAAACTTGCTTTATAGGAAATGCTAAAGGGAATGCTAAAGTTTCCTTCAAGCTGAAACTAAAGAATGCAACATGGGAACACAAAGGCAGATGAAAATATATAGCTTCTTGGAGAAAACAAATATATAGACAAATACAGAATTTATGTAATACAGAATGTATGTAATATATGTATACATAATATAAAATATACATATACATAATACTGAATATATGTAACAGTGGTGCATAAGTCACTTTTAATTCTGATCTAGAATTTAAAATATAAAAGCATAAACAGTACTATAGCTATAAAACCAGCAATGGGCACAAATACAAAATTATGTAATTTGTGAAACATAATATAAAGGGAGGATATAAGAAGAGTTTTTTATGAAATTGGTTAAACTATTATCAGTTTAAAATAGATTCTTATTCCAGAAATGTAATAGATTCCTATTACTATAAATATTTTATATAATCTCCATGGTAACCATAAAGAAATATCTATAGAAGGTATACAAAAGAAAATGAAAAGGATATCAAAGCACTCTACTAAACAACACAAAAATCAATGAAACACAAAATAAGGCAACAAAAGAGGAAAAGGGAGACAGATAACTAGAAGACATTCAGAAAACAACAAAATGACAATAAGCAAGTCCTTCCTTATCAGTAATTACTTGGAATGTAAATGGATTAAATTCTTCCATTAAAAGACTGAGTAGAGTAGCTGATTAGATAAAAATCAAAACAAAACTATGTGTTGGCTTTATTAGGCTTATTTAACTTTTTGAAAAATTTAACAGCTATATTAGGATATAATTCATGTACATATAATTAACCAATTTTAAGCGTACAATTCAATGGTTTGGGGTATATCACATCATTCATTTTTTGAAATTTAAAAAAATTTTGTTGAATAAGTTTGACAGATAGCTTGTTTAAGATACAGTGTGGATACTTTGATCTTACTTTGTAACATGCAAGTAACATGTATCTATCATATTATGTAACTATAGTACAGTATTACTGTGTATACTCATTATACTGTGCATTAGAGCTCTATGGTTTTATTTACCACTTGTTACAAGTTTTGTACCCTTAAACACCATCACTCTTATCTCCCCTTTCCCCTGGCAGCCAGCATTTTACTCTGATTTTTAGAGATTTAACTTTTTTAGATTCCACATATAAGTGATATCATACAGTATTTGTCTTTCTCTGTGATTTATCTCACTTAGCGGAAAGTGTTCAAGTCCACCAGTGTTTCACATGGCTGAATAATATTCCATTTTGTATATTTGTCACGTGTTTTTACATTCATCCACTGGTGGACATTTAAATTGTTTCCTTATCTTGGCTATTGTTAATAATGCTACAATAAGCATGAGAGTGCCTATAACAACTTGAAGTCCTGTTTTTGTTTCCTTTCGTTATATACCCAGAAGTGGAATTGCTGGATCATATGGTAGATCTAATTTTAATTTTTTGGGGACTCTCCATATTCTTTTCCACAGTGGTTGGACCAATTTACATTCCCATCAACAATATATAAATGTTCCCTTTTAACCATGTCTTTCCCAGTGCTCTCGTCTCCTGTCTTCTTCATGATAGCCAGCCTAACATACATGAGGTGATATTTTATTGTGGCTTTGATTGGCATTTCCCTGATGATTAGTGATGTTGAGCATTTGTGTATGTTTCTGTTGATCAGTATGATGTCTTCTTTGAAGAAATGTCTATTTAGTTCTTCTCACTTATTTAATCATAATTTTTTTGTTATTGAGTTGATTAAATTCTTTATATATTTTGGATATTAACACCTTATAAAATATGTGGTTCTCAAAGTTTTTTTCCATTCTGAACGTTTTCTTTTGATAATTGTTTCTTGTGCTGTACAGACACTTTTGAGTTAGATAGAGCTTTTTTAAAAATTGATTTTATTGTTGTAGTTTGTGTTTTTGCATCCTGTCTCTCAAATTATTTTCTAGACCAATATTGATGAGATTTTCCCTGAAGTTTCTTCTTGGAGTTTTAGTTTTATGGTATTGGGTCTCATGTTTAAACATTTGATCCATTTTAACTTAATTATGTTAGTGGTGTGAAATAGTGGTTCAATTTCATTATTCTGCGTTTGTTTCTCCAGTTTTTCCCAGTAATGTTTGTTGAAGACACTATTCTTTTCCCATTGCTTTTTTTTTTTTTTTGCTCCTTTTTCAATTATTAGTTGACTGTATATGTGTGGGTTTCATTCTGAGCCCTATTTTCTATTCCATTGGTCAATGTATCTATTTTCATGTTAGTACCATACTGTTTTTATTGCTATGGCTATGTGGTGCTGTTTGTAATCTGAAAGTGTGATATCGCTGTCTTTATTCTTTTTTTCCTCAGTGTTTCTTGGGTTATTCTGGGTCATTGATATGTACACACACATTTTAAGAGTGTTTCTTCTATTACTGTAAAGAATACCTTGGTATTTTGATGAGGATTGCATTGAATATGTAGATGACTTTGGGCAGGATGGAAATTTTAACAATATTAATTCTTCTGATCCACAAACACAGGTTTTCTTTCTATTTGTTTGTTTTCTCCTATTGCTCTCAGCAAAGTTTTATAGTTTTCTTGTATAGATTTTTCACTTCCTTGGTTGAATTTATTTCTAAGTATTGGTTTTGGTGCTATTGTGAATGGGACAGCTTGCTTTATTTCTTCTTCAGATGCTTCATCCTTAGTGTAAAGGAATGCAATTAATTTCTGTTTGTTGATCTGTATACTATCATTTTATTAAAATTGTTGATTAATTCCAACAGTTTTTCAACTGATTCTTTGGGATATTTTTAAATATATAAGATCATATCACCTCACTAGTGAATTACAATTTTATTTCTTCCTTTCTAATTTAGATGCCTTCTATTTATTTGTGTGGTCTAATTACTCTAGCTATAATGGAATGCTGGAAAGGAGTGCTGAGTGTGGAATCCTTGCTTTGTTCCTAATCTTAGAGGAAAGACTTTCCATTTCTTTAAACTGAGTAAAATATTGGATATGGATTTGTTGTATATGGACTTTATGATGTTGAGTTATGCTCCTTCTATATCCAGTCTGTTAAGATTTTTTTTTTTAATCAGGAAAGGATATTTTGTTTAGTGGTTTTTTGCACTTACTGAGATAAAATCGTGTGATTTTTTACCTTTAATTTTATTGTATTACAATTATTGATTTACATATTCTGAACCATCTTTGCACCTCAGAGATGATTCACACTTAATCCTGGTGTATAATTCTTTTAATGTGTTTTAAAATATTTTGCTGAGAATATTTGCATATATATTCATCAGAAATATTGATCTATAGTTTTCTTGTGGTATTCTTATCTTTATTTGTTACCAAAGTTATTCTGGCCTTATAGAATGAATTAGGAAGTGTTCCCTCCTCCTAGATAACTTGAGTTTGAAGCTTAGTGCTAAATTTTCTTTAAATTTTATGTAGAATGCTCCAGAGAAGCCATCTAGTCCTGGAGTTTTCTGACTACTGATTCACTTTCTTTAGTTGTTATTGGTCTGCTCTGACTTTCTATTTCTTCTTGATTCATTCTTGGGAGGTTGTCTATATCTAGAAATTTGTTCATTTCTTCAGGTTATGTATTCTGTTGATATGCAATTGTTCTTAGTAGTCTCTTGTGATTCTATGTATTTCTGTATCATCAATTGTCTCATTTTTCATTTATAACCTTATTTATATAAGCCTCTTTTTTAGTCTAGATAAAGGTTTGTCAATTTTATCTTTTGAAGAAATTGCTGTTAGTTTTATTGATCCTTTCTGTTTTCTTGGCCTCCATTTTATGTGTTTCATCTCTCATCTTTATTATTTCATTCTTTCTGCTAACTTTGGTCTTAATTTATTTTTTAGATTACTTGAGTACTTTCTAATTTTTTAATATATGCTTATTGCTATAAACTTTTTTTTCAGAACTCCTTTTGCTGCATCCCACAATGTTTGATATGTTGTTTTTTAAATGTTGTTAAGATAATTTTTATTTACTTTTTGTTTTTTTCTTGCTCAATTTCTGTCCTGAAATGTTTAGTTTTCACATAGTTGTATATCTTTTTACTTTTCTCTTGTTGCTTTCTAATTTGACACTCTTGTGATCAGAAACATTTTCAAAGATTTGTCTTATAGTCTATCATGTGATCTATCCTACAGAATGTTCCATTAAACTTGGAAAGAATGTGTATTTTGCTGCTGTTGGATGGAATATGCTATATGTCTATTAAGTCAATCTGTTCTAAGATCTGGTTCAGTTCCAACATTTCCTTTGTTGAATTTCTGTCTGGATGATCTAGCTATTGCTGATGGTGATGTATTGGAAGTTCCCCACAATTGTTGTATTATCTATTTCTCCCTTAAGGTCTGTTCAGTTCAGTTCAGTCACTCAGTTGTGTCCGACTCTTTGCGACCCCATGAATTGCAGCACACCAGGCTTCCCTATCCATTACTATCTCCTGGAGTTCACTCAAACTCCATTGAGTCAGTGATGCCATCCNCTCCAGGTGTTTCTTGACTTCCTACTTTTGCATTCCAGTCCCCTATAATGAAAAGGACATCTATTTGGGTGTTAGTTCTAAAAGGTCTTGTAGGTATTGTTTACACTTAATGAAATTTTAAGGAGGCATGCAGTTATATTCATGTGTGATAAACATAGTTTGTAAGTATGTATTATGTATACATCAAATCAGTGTTCTGGTTCTGGTTTGTCTTATTGCCTCACATGAAGCTAGGTAATGTATTTGCCTTAAATTTCGGTGTGTGGTTAGAATGCTCTGACTTAAAATATAGATATACAGAAAAGTTTTTCTGAGAAGCAGTCGGGCCTCCTCCAATGACTTTCTACAGATGCGGACTGGTGATTTGTGAGGAGTGACCGTGGATAGCAGCAAGCTATATTTAAGTTGGTTAATAATCTTCTTGAGCAATGTTTGGGAGATTATTTCCTGGAATTGTTTTCAACTTGTGATTCAGAGATAAAAAGGTAACTCTTTTCTTCTCACTTTGTTTTTTAAGTTTGGAATTTCTTCTTTGAAAGATGCTATCGTATTTTCTTTCTTTCAACAAGTGTAAAGGAAAAAAATCAAATAATTCTCCAAATCTGACAGAATTCATGGGATAGACCCTCNATAAAAAGGTAACTCTTTTCTTCTCACTTTGTTTTTTAAGTTTGGAATTTCTTCTTTGAAAGATGCTATCGTATTTTCTTTCTTTCAACAAGTGTAAAGGAAAAAAATCAAATAATTCTCCAAATCTGACAGAATTCATGGGATAGACCCTCTTTAATTTGTGCCACTGGTAGTAATACCGTTCTTAGTTTCTTTGTTTTGTCTGTGATTTCTTTTTTTTCAGTCAAGGCAGAATGCTGGAGTAATTCAGAAGAGGAAGTAGAAAAGGGAGAATGAAATGTGTGTAAGACTGAAATGCATTTGAGTTGATATTATTCTGAGTCTTGGCCCTGTTCTTGTCCCATTCCATGAAATAATACAGTCTATCAGAAAACAAAAATTTAGTACTGGCTATACCATAAAGTACTATGACCAGGTATTTTTTTCTGAGCTAAACTTCATAATCTCATAGTCTAACATCAGTTCTATTTAGCTTTACAATTGCCTGCTATAGTAGCTTAATTTATAGTATCTTATCTAATTGTTTTGCGTGTGTTATTGCCTCAGAAGATGTTTTTTATGTTTTCAAGGCCAAGATACATCTGCTTGTTAAAAATTTGAATTTTGTTGGTAGCCCTGTTGAATGCCTTGTTTTCAGTTATCTCCCCAGAATTAGCAGTGTGTCTGGAACATACTCTATGTTCAATAACTACTTTAAAGAAAGAAATGAATGAATCATAGGTGATCTGGAGAATGCTCCTTCTTTCTACTCTCTTTAAGACTTATAGATAAGGAATATAAATCTAACAAAGCCTATGGGAAGCTGGTAACCAAAGAGCAACTTAAATTTCAAAAATTTGTATTTAAGTATTTTTGAATGAGAATGAGTCTCTTTATGGCCAATTGTTTTTCACTTACAAAACAAAGATGTAGGAACGCTAACTTGAATGCAAGCTGAGGGTCTGACCAGGGCAGCTAAATGCAGAGAGCTGATTTTGGAATGCTTCATAGGGAATAGGGACTACAAACTTATTACAGACTGCATATCATTAAGACAATAGGACAACAGTATGCACTGCTTGCTGGGGATGGTAAAAGGTCTGTATACCCTTGCTAGTTTCTGTTAATTTTCATCTGTAACAGCTTTAGTTTCTTTCTACCAAAGAGCCATGAGGAAGGTGGATTCAGGTGATGTGAACTGTGATCTCTCAAATGGCAAGCTTCATTGGTCCTAGAACACCAAATGGCAAGCTTCCTTGGCCCTAGAAGACCAAGTATGGATTCTTTGTTAATTAACCAAATTCAATTTAAATTATTCCATGTCTTCGTCCTCTTTCAAAACAGAAAGTGAGTCTTGTCTAATAGGTCCAACATTGCCCAAAGAAGAGATAGTGCTGGCTACATAGTGACCATTTAACTAGAAGGTGCCATGGTCAAGATGCAATGAATTCTTAGAAACAAATTTCCTGCTTTGAAAAAGCTTAGAATCTAGTAATATAAGGTTATATGCATAGGAATATAACAGTGAGGTGAAGGAATCAACACTAAACTGAGATAGGCTTGAGTTGTTCTGATGTCTAACATCTGGGATCCATGAGATCAGGAAAGAATTTGAAAAGAGGAAGAGCTGGTGGTGTTCCATTAAATGCGGATAATTATGCTTTAACTAGAGAATATTTTGCTGAAAAAAAAAAACCTCTCCCTTGCTTCAGGTCATTTTCTTCCACCAGTAAATAAACCAATCCACACCTAAATCATCAGACATATAATATCTTACAAGAAACTTTAAAATGAAAAAAATATATATTTGTGAAACTATTTAATATTCATGGTATAGAAACTGTTACCAGAATTGCATGTGATTTGTTTTCTTTGCTTTTCTTCTCCCAAAGCCATGTACAGTAGTGCATATTCCAGTCAGTTTTCTGGGATATGAAGTATATGCCTTAATCTGTGATCTTCTGCCTTGGCATTGTTCATTAAAAATTTTGTCATCATTATGCTTCTGGAGCCTGCCCCCGCTTTTTATGACACTCATAAGCAGCATGTAGCTCCCTCACTTTATTGAGTTAAAATAGTTTTGCTATGTATCGGTTTTGATAGAAAAATACTACATATCAAATGTGCTACAAGTAGAGAAAGCAAATGGTTCAAGATCCTACTTAACTCTAATTATAATATTTTACTTTTAGGGACTGGGAATATGTTTCAAGTACTAATTAACGTTAATTTATTAAGGAACAGTTACAGGAAGTAGACTAGGGCAACATGAATTGATAAGTACACATAAAATTCCACTGCCCAAAGCCTAAATTAGTCAAGAGAAGAAACCAGGACCTTTTTGCTGAGCCGTCACAGCTGAGCTGTGTAGAGTCAGAGTCCAGTCCACAGACAGCAACAAAAAGAATAATCTGAGTAGGGCTCACACAGGTATGAGGAATGCAGGGAGCAGAGCATTCAGCAACAAGAGAGGCCATGGTCATGAGGGGACAAAGAAACATACCTCAAAGCCACAGACTGGAAGAGGAATAGGGGCTAGAGGGAAGCCTTTACCACCTGATGGTACTTTCTGATTTCTTTTCCAGTATTGTTGCATCACAGGTTTTCCTGAGGCTCCAGGCAGTTTTCAAGGGCATATTTCAAGTTTGTTCAACATTGAAAAAATTCGTTCCAAGGCACTAAGCCAAATAAACCTTCACTGTTTATTATTAGTTATGGGGTGAAAAATAAGTGACAATAAAAGAAAAATAGGCCTTTTGTTAGCCTGTAGTGTATCTTTATGAAGGTTATAAATAAGTGCCTCTTACACATAGACTAGTTTTCTGTGATTATGGTTTCAGTGTGTCTGCCCTCTGATGCCCTCTGGGGAAACAGTGCAAAGTGTCAGACTTTATTTTTTTGGGCTCCAAAATCACTGCAGATGGTGACTGCAGCCATGAAATTAAAAGACACTTACTCCTTGGAAGAAAAGTTATGACCAACCTAGATAGCATATTGAAAAGCAGAGACATTACTCTGCCAACAAAGGTCTGTCTAGTCAAGGCTATGGTTTTTCCAGTGGTCAGGTATGGATGTGAGAGTTGGTCTGTGAAGAAGGCTGAGCACCAAAGAATTGATGTTTTTGAACTGTGGTGTTGGAGAAGACTTGAGTGCCCCTTGGACTGCAAGGTGATCCAACCAGTCCATTCTGAAAGAGGTCAGCCCTGGGTGTTCTTTGGAAGGAATGATGCTAAAGCTGAAGCTCCAGTACTTTAGCCATCTCATGTGAAGAGTTGACTCATTGGAAAAGACTGTGATGCTGGGAGGGATTAGGGGCAGGAGGAGAAGGGGACGACAGAGGATGAGATGGCTGGATGGCATCACCGACTCAATGGACATGAATTTGAGTGAACTGTGGGAGTTGGTGATGGACAGGGAGGCCTGGCGTGCTGCGATTCATGGGGTCGCAAAGAGTCCGACACAACTGAGTGACTGAACTGAATTGAACACCTAGACTAGTGAACAGAGTGTCTAGATGAATAAGGTGTACTAGATAAGAAAGAAACAGGATTATTAGGATCCCAGGTAGTTCAATGGTGAAGAATCTGCCTGCCAATGTAGGAGACACAAGAGATGTGGGCTTGATGCCTGGGCTGGGAAGACCCTCTGGAGGAGGAAATGGCAACTCACTCTAGTAATCTTGCCTAGAGAATTGCATGGACCGAGAAGCCTGGTGGGCTACAGTTCATGGGGTCACAAAAAGTTGGACACAACTGAGCACACACATACCTTGTAGTTGTGCGTGTGCTCACCTGTGTACACACACACATACACACACACGTACAGAGACACAAATTGAGATAAGGAACTGGCTCACACAATTGTAGAGGCCTGGTGAGTCCAGAATCTGATATGTCTGACTGCCAGGCTGGAGACAGGGGAAGTGTTGTTATTACAAGTTCAAAGGGAGTCTGATGGCAGAATTTCTTCTCTGGGTGGTCAGTCTTTGTTGCATTTAAGTCCCAACTGGTTGGATTGCTCTACTGAAAATCCACTGATTCAAATATTAATCATGTCTTTGAAAACATCTTCCCAGAAATATCCAGAATAATGTCTGACCAAATATCAGGGCACCAATATTCAGCCAACGTGATGCATAAAGTGAACCATAACACAGAACACAGGCTGGATTTCAGCTCACCTTTACCCCTTTTGTCAGGTGTCCACGTGTAGAAAAAACAGCACGTCTCTCTACAGTGGGCTGGGCTTTGATAGCCCTATTTTGAGGTTGTGTGCCAGTCCCGGTGGGGATCATAACCAGCTCATTTTGTAACTAGTAGACTAATTAATGGCCAGGGGACTCTGCTACTGGCCATGACCAACTGCCCCTTCCAGAGAGGAAGAACTTGATTTTTATAAATGTGACTGGTTCATATAAGCAGAACAGAAAATGGTTGGTTACAGAGTGCTTATAAAGCTGAAGTTGAATTCTGGCTCTGTTGACTTGCAATGAGATGTTGGGTAAACCACTTTCATGGGTTTGGGTTTTCTTCTTTTAATAACCACACATATAAGTTAAAAAGTCCCCTCTTTGACATGATTCATCAAACATGGCCTCAACGTAACTGGTTTCAATCCTTCACTAACATTGCCAGTGACTAAGAAGTGGTTTTTTTTTTTTTTTTTTTGCTGTGCTTAGTCACTCAGTCATGTCTGACTCCTTGTGACCCCATGAACTATGGCCCATCAGGCTCCTCTGTCCATGTGGATTCCCCAAGCAAGAATACTGGAGTGGGTTGCCATGCTCTCTTCCAGGGGGTCTTCCCAACCCAGGGATCGAACCCAGGTCTCCCGCATTGCAGGCAGATTCTTTATCACCTGAGCCACCAGGGAAGACCGTTATTGAATTGGATATTATCAAAAGCTTAATTTCTCACCTAATTTCTAAGTCATTTGATGCTTTTCTTTATTTAAAGGAGAACTTACACAATGAAGCTATTAGCAATTAATGTAAAAAATGTGGAAGACAATTTATCTTCAGGCAAAGAAGCAATTTCATAAAGTAATTTTATCAAATGTAAAAAATGTGAGTTTATCAAATGTAAAAAATGTGAATGAAGTACCTCTTCTGCTTGACAAAAAGTGTGATACTTACCTCCCTCCTTAGTTAGATCAGTATTAATTAAGTGTTAAGGTTTAGTTCCACAAATTCAAAGGAGCAGTGAAATGATACTTTAAAAATTTTAATATACAATCTATTTGAAGTCACTTCAGAGTATAGTTATCAGGAAGAGAGATATTATTACTTTTCACTCATTTGTATTTCTCTTTGGAAAATCTTCTTGCATGTTGGGATTCTTCTTGGACCACTGATACTTCTTGATGGATTCTTCTACATTTACTTCTTAAGTTTCTTAATTTTTTTTTTTCACAGAAAACAACTATTCATATTCTGATATTCAGGTTAGATGAACTCACCTCATCAGAATATGCTATAACATGCTATAAACAATGTGATTATTTATGTGGAAAATATTTGGAGCTTTAAAGCTTTGTCAAGTGTCCCAAAGAAATTCATAAGAAGTTTGTTATAGAATTTCAATAAGATTACATCCATAAACTTTATAAAGTAAGGCTTGTAAGGGGATATGTATTTTTTCAAACACAGAGAAATGTTAATGCCCCAAAGTGTGCTATATCTTTTATCACTGGAATTGGGAATCTGATGAGCTGATTTTGTAGGTTTGCCAGTGCTCAGAGCATTTTTGGAACTCCATTCATGGGAGTGACTTTAGAGCTAGTTTATGAACCACACAAGGAAATTAGTTTTATTACTTTATTGTCACACCTCATATATTTCCATTCTCACGTTCCTCACAGTTGGGCATCTTCCCATCTCAGACAGATTTTGCATTTTCCCCATATTATACTGTCCTTGGAAACACATCTCCCAAAGAATGAGTGTTTGCTGCAGATACATTCACAGCTATATGCAAGTAGATAAAATATGGTGCAAATTCAAATAGAAAATAGGGTACATTACCTGGCAGAGTACTCTATTATACAAAATAACTTCTCTAATTGAGGTAGACAGAAAATGCCATTTTTCTAAGTTTAAAACCCATGGAAGAATTTGTATGTTAACACTGTTGTAACCTATTGGCTTGGATGTCTGCTTTTGAAAAAAATCTAATTTTCTCGAAAGTAACAAAAAAGGCTAAAAACTTATTGATGACTAAAATATTGTAGGCTTTGAAAATAAGTATCCTTGTTAAAATATAGATGTAAAATATGTTAATTACATAATTGAGGAAATGGGATGTTTGCAAAAATGTGAGGTAATCTACGGTAATGAAAGTTTTCTTATTTTTAACTTTGATTTTTCCCAGTGTCTTTTTCAAAAATCTCTTAGTAGCTTTGCAAAGAACAAAAATCCTCAGGAGAGGGAAATACCAACTGTTTTAGTTTACACATATACAGGTTGTGTCTTTGGTTCATTGAGGCAATATCACAGCATGGCCTCTGGATAAAACAAGCAAAAGATAACACAGAATACACCAAACTAGAGTAGGTCAATTAAAAAAACTTATTAACAAGCAATTAAAGCCCAGTAGTTTTTCTTTGTGTGAGTTTGTATACAGTATTCAGAGGAGAGGGTATCATGTTGGGTCTATTCTTTCCCCAGGTGTCATTTACTAGAAATGCCTGAGGAATCTTGGAAAAGAATCAGAAGCAACCCAAGAACTTATTGTAAATTTGCCTTGTGTTATAAATGAATGTTCTTATTGAAATGTGCTCTTATTCTATACTTGGTTAAAAGAAAATAGATTTTGATATCCATGTGTCAAACCAGAAAGCAATACCTTTGAAAATGATGTCTCCAAGGCAAGGCCCATTATAAAATTGAACAAAGGCTGAAGTCTTATTAATAACGGGCCAACCCTATGGTNACTTGGTTAAAAGAAAATAGATTTTGATATCCATGTGTCAAACCAGAAAGCAATACCTTTGAAAATGGTGTCTCCAAGGCAAGGCCCATTATAAAATTGAACAAAGGCTGAAGTCTTATTAATAACAGGCCAACCCTATGGTGAGCCTGGGTGGGTAAACTGCTATCTGCAAGTAGACTGTTCACTCATGTGAAGTGAATTAACACTTCCTGGGCACCAGGGTACTATTAGGTGCACTGGAACAGCTGATTTACTATGGGCATCCTGGTGCCCTTGCACACCCGGCTTCTCTATAGGATCAAGCATAATGAAATTATATGGTGCCAAGATGCCAGGCCTTACAAATGTTAGGCAATAGCCCAGTGAAGTGGTAGGGACTCATGGTAGTTAAATCAGCTGGGGTGCTCCTCTAGCCATCGCAGAAATGTCATCTTTTGTCTTGTAAAGCAAAGAAATTGGAGTAAACAAATCATCCCTGATGACAAGTCACCCAAACTTTTATTTGTTATATGGGATTTGTTTTTTGCAAGCTCTCTTGTTGCTCACTGGGAGGAAAAAAAGAAAAATAAACCAAAGATTTCCTTTATTCTTTTAAGCAAAGAGCCAGGGAGGAAGCTGATACTTAATAAAGGCAATCCTTAGGAAGTTTCATCTTAGGCTACAAAAAAAAAAAAAAAAAAAAATCCCACCAAAAATCAAAACCCCCCAAAACCCATCATTGCCAGATTAATAGCTAGTTGAAAAGAAAACAGCAAAGCTTCATGAAAACAGAAGATCCTAGTCTAAAATCATGTCCTGATTGCTGCTTTGCTGTTTAGTCATTAAATTGTGTCTGAGGGTTCACAACCCCATGGACTGGATAGCCTGCCATGCTCCTCTGTCCCTGGGATTTCCTAGGCAAGAATACTGGAGTGAGTTACCATTTCCTTCTCTAGGGAATCTTCCCCAACCCAGGGATCAAACCCATGACTCCTGCTTCACAAGCTGATTCTTTACCATTGAGCCACCTGAGAAGACTATGTCTCCACTGCCCATCTAGAAATGAAGCAGAACATGCTCTATCTAAAACTGATTGTATTGAAAAAAAGTGATTTAGAACAGAGATATAAGCACTTTTTTTTTTTTTTGGTAGTAGGAGTCATGTGGAAATAGTTATGAAAGAAATAAGTGCTTCTTTAATAGGTAGTATGGATTAGCTTGATAATATTGATGTCTGTGATTTTCATTCTTTTTTAGAGTTTAAAACTTAATCAGTGATTAATTTCAAAGACTTTGTTAAATGTTATAACTAACTGGGAGTGAACCAAGATTCATTTGGAATCCTGCTTATAAAAGCTGGATATATTTGAGTTTTAGGATTGACTATAGAGAAATACAGAAACACATAAAATACAGAAACACATATAATTTTACCTAGCAATTTGGTAGCCCAATACAAGTAGGAATGCTCTGTTGAATATGGGAAAATTATACTAGCATTATTTTGACTTCCAATCTGAGATGGCTTTGTCCATCTAATTCTATGGTTTTATATATGACTTTTTGTGAATATGGAGATGATACCTCAAACTAAAGTGGAATCCAAATTTGTCTCATAGTTAAATGATTCCTTTTTGAACAAGGAAAACATATCCACTTATTCTGCTTATTCTTGAAATATGGCAGAAGTCAAATTGTTATAAAATTATTTTGGCTGGAATACAAAATGAATGCTTTGGGTTCTTTAAAGCTGGGACATGTTAGGAGTAATCATCTTGATTTTCTGTTAAGCACTAGTCATGCTAATTTCTGCCATCAACAAATTTGATTAAATTCAAAGAGGGTAAACATATTTTTCCCCATAACTTGCAACATTCTTAATGTTTAGAAACAGAAAATTTGTCAACCAGAAATGGGCTTTCCTAATATGAAATTGAACCTCTATTTTTTTAAAAACCCAAAATAAAACAAAATGTGTTTTCTCACATTTCTCTTTTCACTTTTAGGCAAAAAGAGTGTGTTGCTGATCATGTGCTTTACACTTTTTTTGCTTTTGTTGTTGTGGATCAACTAAGTCTATTTAGCCCCAGGGATAATTTTATCCCTCCCATCCAAATCATTTTATAGTCGAAGACCAGTGCCAAAACATCTGGTCTGGAAAGTTAAAAAAAAAAAAAAATCAGTCAGTCTAGATGCCTGTCAAATCTGAATAAATTAACAAAATATTTGATTTTTTAAACTAAGTTACTTGTGCTACTTTTCAGACTGATATTTTTCCTTTTTTAATCCTCAAACCCCAAAATAAGTATTACATAACTAGTATTCATTTAGAAAACAGCATGTTGAAGACATGTATCTGGAATACCCTGACATATACTGATGTTCAGTAGGAAGCTGCTCTGAGAGGCTCACTGAGTTGCTCCTGGAGACTCAGTGTCGAATTCTGAAACTAAGTTATTTGAGGCTCCTGGAGCCTTGCTATCACCCTGCAGTAGATAGGAGAAATCTACTAGTTAAATGTTTTCAAATGACGCCCATAGGTAATTTAATTTCACGTTTTACATTGACTAGTGACATTATAATAAATATAGACTCTTATTGTGGACATTGATCAAAATGCAAAAATTCTAGCATTTGGAATTATAACTGGGGAAAAGATAACAGAAATTATATTTTAGGATCTACCTTGGAAAATTAATAGTGAGGTCATTTTCTAGTTATATTTTAAAAAGAGCAGTTTATCTTTTCAGCATCAGCAATAAAACAAACGCCACCATCTCATAAAATAAACATGCAGTGAAAGGGTAACACACACATTAGCCACAAACTGAGTCTGTAGCCAATACAGGATGATGAGAAGGAATTCTCAGTATGGTGTGATGCGCAGTCGAAGCCATTAGCCATATGGTGCAGTGTGAAGAGGGCGTCTGTAACGGAATAACAGTTGTATGTTATATGGTTTATTAAATAATTATCCAATGGCAAGGAATGCTTTTATAATTATTGGCTGTTTTAAAATATTTTTGCTAATCTAGCTGCATTTACCAGGTTGAAAGATGCATTTTCTATCATGTCTCCACACTTCCTATCTGCTTTGTGAATGGAATGGAAATTGGCTGCCATATTGAAGATTTAGGGCACATCTCTTGTATCATACTGTGTATCATCAAGGTATGCCACAGGGCATTTAGAAATATAGGGATACATTTCTTTTAGAGTTTTCTTCCCACCTGCCACCTGTCAGTGCAGACACATTATGTGGGATAGAGAATCTGCTATTTTTATGTAATTTCCACGGAATGAGTCAGGGGCGCATTAAGACATCCAAATGAAAAGCAGAACATTCAGTAAAATATTTGGATATTTTGCCATGTGATGCCATGCCAGTGCCTTTTTTAGACTGTAGACATTATCCTGACTTCATTTCCATTTTTAGGAAATTTTCCTCTAAAGTACTTTGTATCCTTTTCTTTTGTTTACTTCCAACCTATATGGCTTTGTCAGGTGACTTACAGTTTATTAACCATTCAGACTACTCTGGCTGACACTAGATGTTTACTTAGATGTAATATGCTGGCTCTGAAAGGTGGGATCATCAGAGAACTGGTAGCAATTTTATGGGTAAGACAGTGAAGAGACTGTGATTGTACTACACCCACCATGGGACCGCAGGGCAGCTGCATCCGCCACAGAGAGAGATGTTGTAGCTCAATGAAATGCACTGGGGCAACAGCATATTTTTGCCTGCATCAGCCCACTCTCAGCTAAAAAGATTACAGATGCTTTAAAAATATGGCTGAATGCTTTCATGAATGATTATTTTAAAGACATTTTAGAATTTTGAAAATTTAATTTAGAGTGTGTACATGATGGATAAAAACACTGAAAAGTAAAGCTAATCCAGGTACGATATTGATGTTGCAGATAATATCCATGATTTTACTGCAAAGTTAAGTCTATATTTCTCTGCCTTGGTACTTCCAGGCTGATATAGCATTATTGTATTCTGAATATTGCTTTTATAAAAATCAATTCTTATTTTTGGTATGTAATCAGTTATGTAGACTCCCTTACGCTAAGGCCTGCATCATATTCAGAGAAGAAAAAGGAAATTGAGAATAGTCATTAGGGCAGATTGTCAACATTTCAGTCTCTTTCTGTCAGACATACAGGAAGGTGGCATTTCCTTACAGCTTTGATGTTCTTTATGGAAGAGAGCCTCTTTGTCTGATGAAACTAGGGGCAGAAGTCGTTACAAACCAACATGCAATTCACCATAGCGTCTTCCCACTAACAGGGCAACCAGGAACATTCCAGATGGGAGAAGACCCTTCAGCCTGTCTCTGAGTAATGACAACACAAAACAGAAGTTCTGGGACTAGATAAACAATAAATNAAACCAACATGCAATTCACCATAGCGTCTTCCCACTAACAGGGCAACCAGGAACATTCCAGATGGGAGAAGACCCTTCAGCCTGTCTCTGAGTAATGACAACACAAAACAGAAGTTCTGGGACTAGATAAACAATAAATCCATGTGGTTTTAAGCCACTGGGATTTTTAAGGTCATTTGCTGTTTGTTACAACAACAAAAATTAGATGATAATACCTGGGATTTCATAAATATTAGTCCTTAGGACAAGGTTAACTATAAACATAGTGTGTAAAGTAATTTTAATAAATACTATTGGGCAAATCAAAGTATTTGGGATCTCCTGCCCCAACTGTGAGGATGGTGTTACAAGATGGGTTCCTAGAGACCTCCTTGGCTTACTGGGGGCCTGAGTGCAGTGGGCCAGTGAGAATTCTTCTTTCTAATCACTTTGGCTCTTGAGCACCCTACTGGGTGATCCCAAGGAGTCAAACAAATGTTATTATTTTCATATGATAGAATAAAGTTTGGGAACTGCCGGGTTATATGTGATATGTGGTGTGGCGAAAATCATGCCAAAAGTGTGGGTGAAAAACAAACATTTCAGAAGTATTGATCAAACAGCCATCTGAGAAAAAGTAAAATAACATGTACAGTTCAGTCACTCAGTTGTGTCTGACTCTTCGCGACCCCATGAATCGCAGCATGCCAGGCCTCCCTGTCCATCACCAACTCCCGGAGTTCACCCAAACCCATGTCCATCAAGGCAGTGATGCCATCCAACCATCTCACCCTCTGTCATCCCCTTCTCCTCCTGCCTTCAATCTTTCCCAGCATCAGNGAAATGAACTTTATCCCTCCAGTAACCAATATTTTCAATGGAAAGGAAAACAATTACAATAAAATACAATAAATACAAGTAAGCACTGTGTTCCAAGAACTCTATGTATTTAATTTTATTTAACCTCCAAAGGAACACAATAGAGTAGATAATAGTTCCTTCACTGTATATAGATAAGGATATTGGATCTCAGAGAATCTAATTTTTTTTAAAGTCCTTCTTCTACTGAAAAGTATTGAAAAAGGGTTTGAATCCAGTACTCTAGTGAAAAATATGTGCATATCAGTTAAGGCTCAATTAAGCGCAGTTCAGTCGCTCTGTCACGTCCAACTCTTTGTGACACCATGGACTGCAGCACACAAGGCTTCCCTGTCTATCACCAGCTCCTGGAGCTTACTCAAACTCATGTCCATCAAGTTAGTGATGCCATCCAACCATCTCATCCTCCGGCATCCCCTTCTCCTCCCACCTTCAATCTTTTCCATCATCAGGGTCTTTTCTACTGAGTCAGTTCTTCACATCAGGTGGCCAAAGTATTGGAGTTTCAGTCCTCCCAATGAATATTCAGGACTGATTTCCTTTAGGATGGACTGGTTTGATCTCCTTGCTGTCCAAGGGACTCTCGAGAGTCTTCTCCAACACCACAGTTCAAAAGGATCAATTCTTTGGTGCTCAGCTTTCTTTATAGTCCAAAGGCTACCTTTGTTTATACAGTTATCAAACGTTTCCTGTCAAGATAGTCTGCCCTTGCTTATTATTAAGCTTAGGCATAACACTGAACTTCAATTCATCCTCAGGATTCTCTGAGTTTGAGGTCACATTCAAATCCCCTCCCAAAGGGTACATTTTTATTTTTTTACCTAGTGGACACAAACATACACAATCTGGAAGGAAACAAACTATTCTGGTGTAGTATTTTTAGTTTGTTATAGGATGAGATGGTGTTAGGAAGATTTAAATTTGAGTTGGTAGTTAAACGAAGTTTATCCTTTTGTGAAATATTTTGGTTGATATTGAACAAGTTCTTATAATTTATCAAAATATTCTAGGTACTCTTATTTACATATGAGGCTTGATGCTCCACTTTTTCAGATAAGGACTTTTGATCTTGGCCTGCTCAACAGCAGTTTTCTTGTGCCTACATTTGAGTCTTGGTTTTTTAGGTCTTCATTTGTCAAACAAGTGCACAGGTTGCACCATGTTGCATATAAGCTTTGTTGGATTCTAATGTTGTATTATTTCTTTAGATTTTGAAACTGATGGGAGTGCTTGCTCACTGATCTTGTTCTTATCAGGTTTTAAAAGTGTATATACATAGAAAATGAAATTTTTAGTTAATTTCAAGGTCATATGGCCAGTTACAAAATCAGTGGCAGAATTCTGTTTTCTGGCTTCCTCAGAGTTTTCCTTTGTAGTACACTGTGCAGTTTCTCATTTGCCAAAGTACTTGAAAGACATTTGGACTTATTTCTGTGCATGATATCTTGTTTCAAGTGATTTGAGCTTACTGGCATCTGGAATGAGATATGGAACTAAATATTTGTATATAATACTAGGTTATATGCAGTGCTTGCTTCCATACTCTTTTCTCAGCCTACTATTTCTGTGTGCGTGTGTTATGTGTGTACGTGCGCACACACACACACACTGAACCACAGGGAAATACTGGCTAACAGGTGTCTGATTTCCTCTCTCCCAGCCTAAAGAAATAGAAATGTCTTAAAACAGCATGGCTACACAAATATGTATTTCTCGCTTTAGAGAATAAATAGTAATGGAAGACGAAGGACAGTTCAATGGGTGGCAGGTATGTATGAGAAATTCTAGGATAATAAATTAAGATTGTATATATATATTGTATTTATATACTTACATTTCCTAAGAGTAGTTCTGGATACGAGCACCAAAGAGTGGTATTTAGCATGAAACACAAGAATGGTATCTTAATTGCACAAATACTTGCTTAAATCTTAAATATAGCAATAAGAAAATTTGAGGAACAAGGCAGAAGTTCATGACAAGTTCTATCAAGCTTCTCATGNTATACTTACATTTCCTAAGAGCAGTTCTGGATATGAGCACCAAAGAGTGGTATTTAGCATGAAACACAAGAATGGTATCTTAATTGCACAAATACTTGCTTAAATCTTAAATATAGCAATAAGAAAATTTGAGGAACAAGGCAGAAGTTCATGACAAGTTCTATCAAGCTTCTCATGATGGCAAACATTTACATTCTAGCCTTTGTCCCCCATTACAAACAACCTGATTTTCATCGATGAAAGCAGCTGGCAGAGACTGCTGAACCAGTTATTTTATTTTATCAGGCATTGCTAGCAGAGATACCACTTTCATTTTTGCCAGCATTTGTAGTGTAAATGAGGAGCAACCTATCGTAAAATAATGCTAAGAACATCAAAGGAAGCAATCCCAACTACCAAGCTAAAATCATTCTGGGAAAATGTTTTTGATTATGGTTAATAATGTAATCAAGCCAGAAACCTGCCTAGAAGTTGGAGTTGTAGAAGAATTACTGCTAATATTACAGAGTACCTAATCGGCAGTAATACGGTGAGAAAGTTCTGGACTTATAAAAATGTGGGACTAATAAAATATTTACAAAGAGCTGTATAGTTTTGATTAGAATACTATGTATATTTTTTCAGTAAAACAAACTGGTGTCACAATTGATGATTTAGAATTAAAGCAGGAAGAGGAAAGCGTAAAAGGAAGAAAACCAGAGGGGTCTTTTTTTTTTTTTTTTTTTAAATCTTTGATTTCTTTCTTTAAAGACCAATTACTTTTTGTCCCCTATGGGAAGGGAAAAAAACATTCTTAATAGCAAAATCATTCTAAGACTTTTCCGAGTTATTTTATATTTAGCAGATTACAGCTTTAGTCATCAGTAGAAAAGAGCCTCACAAACTGACAGACCTGAAATCATGTCCTTTGATTGTAATTGACAGAAAAAGCATTTAAGGTAAAGAAAAAAATATTTTATTCATCTTTGATTACACTGTGATGTGATTTGGTGACATAATACAGCTGGGAACTGAGGCAAGAAAGGCAATAATTCCTACTTGAGGGTCTGACATGATGTAGCCCTTTAGTTGTCTTCCTGTGCTTCCAGTTACAATAGTCCCCTTGATGGTGGCTAGACAAATGGATATACAGCATGTTAGAATTTATAAGGCAGACAGCTCTAAAATAACATTTGTTAAGGCAACATGTTTCAGCATTAAATGCTTGACAACTGCACATTTGACTGGACCTAAAATTAAACCTATCAGTTTAAACATTTTATGGTACAAAACAAAAATATCCCCATTTAAGCAATACTTTCTTAAAATAATGGAAGATAAATGGTTTAGTCACAAAAGCTCTCTAAAGAGATATATTTATTTTTTTCCCTTTTAATATCAGTGACTGTGTGTATATTTCTAAACCCATCCAATATGATTTGAGGTGTTATTTTATTTTATTTTTTTAAAATTTATTTATTTATTTTTTTAAATTTTACTTTACAATACTCTATTGGCTTTGCCATACATCGACATGAATCCACCACAGGTGTATACAAGCTCCCAATCCTGAATCCCCCTCCCACCTCCCACCCCACAACGTCTCTCTGGATCATCCCCGTGCACCAGTATTTGATAGTTCTCTCTTTACTTATTTTCTCTGACTCATTTACTTCTCACTTAGGATATTGCCATGTATAGTTTGGAAACTTTGCAAAAGAGTTACATGCAAATAAAGTTGGAAATAATGTCAAACAGTTAGTAAAATGACATGTAGAACATCACATCTATTTCTCTGACAAATGGTTACTTCATTAAATAAATTTATATTCTAGGATTTAAATAATAAGCATAGAGCTTGATTCAATATCTTCATTTTTTAGTACCATAATGAAAATATATACTTCTTTATACATTCATTCCTAACACTCACATTTTAAAAGATCTAATACTTAAACTAATAAACAATATGTATTTTATTCAGAAATAAAAAGATATTAGAAAATGTGTAAAAACCTATAATACATAATTCAATATATATATTTTTTTCAATCTGAAATTTGAAGAGTTTATATTTGAAAGTCACATACGACCTCTCAGTATGCTAGAGCAGAAAACCTATCACTTAGCAATATTTTTTAGCAATTCAGAAAAGATCTGAATGTTATGAATATGTGTATGTGTGTGTAGCCATAAGGAAAATTCAATGAATACCCACCAGAGAATAACTTCTGATGGAGTTTCATTTTCCAAAGGAAAATTATGAAGTGTCAGTGCATGATGATATTTATTTATGTAAATCAAGTATTCAAATCTGCAAGTTAATTGTGTCTAGAAATGTCAGACTAATTATAAACTCTTAGACTGTATTTACCTGAATGCCCCCAAAGCTGTTTAAAACTAAAAATTTCAATTTATAGAAGCTTATTTCCATTATCAGAAATGGACGCTTTTAGTCATAACTTTTAGGGAATATAGATATCACCTCGGAGAAGGCAATGGCACCCCACTCCAGTACTCTTGCCTGGAAAATCCCATGGATGGAGGAGCCTGGTAGGCTGCAGTCCATGGGGTCGCTAGGAGTCGGACACGACTGAGCGACTTCACTTTCACTTTTCACTTTCATGAGTTGGAGAAGGAAATGGCAACCCACTCCAGTGTTCTTGCCTGGAGAATCCCAGGGACGGGGGAGCCTGGTGGGCTTCTGTCTATGGGGTCACACAGAGTCGGACACGACTGAAGTGACTTAGCAGCAGCAGCAGCAGATATCACCTACACAAATACAGGTGGAAGTCAGAAAGATGTTCAGCCTCCTGTAAGAAACATGTTCTTCTGGGTTTTAGACAGGTTCTGGGTTACCTTATTGGTGTGTTCCAAGAGAATATGCCTAATCAGAAGAATAATTTGAATTATTGTTAAGAGACATATACAACAAGTTTCAAGACCTTGCTGCATATACTACCCCCTCCTTCTCCATGGAGATCAACATATATATCATTCTGTACCAATATTTGCTCTTAGTTCCACACAATTCACTTTAAATCTGTTTTTTGGGGGGTTAGTTTACTCAAAGGCTTTATTTTGGTCTGTTTTTCACTGCTGAAACCATATGAAACTTTCAAGGTGTAATCAATATACATGTGATATCAGTTCATGTCCAGCATTAGATTAGATATATAGCTTTCATCTTTTTACATAGAAGAATGCTAGTCTTTTCATGAATGCTCATTTACACACATACCTTGTATGTATTTGTGCTTTCACACAGGAAAACACAAGGAGGAATAAATGGTTTACTTGTTGGAAACCCAACTGTACATTTTAGTTTTAACCAACATTTTTTCATTAAGAATGGAAGATTCTGCTAAACTATTTGAAGGTTATTTTTTCTCTTTAAAATTTAACTAGATTTTAAGTTTTCTATTCCACATGCTTGATAAAATAAATCGTTTGACCAAGAAGGCAATTCAGTTGCAGTCTTGTGCAGAGAATTGTGCAAATAGCATTTGGGTACTTTTTATACCATGCAATTATCCCAAATTTATACTTCACCTATCATCCAAAGACAGTTACTTATTGTGGAAAAACAGTTTTGGGCAAACCAAGAAGGTTTAGGCTGCTGAATCATTTTCATTATTTAGAATATGTGTATGTGTGTGTTTGTGTAGCCATAAGGAAAATTCTTTATCTTCATTTTCCAAATTCACTCATATGAAAAAAGTTTTTATCAAAACATTTTATTCAGCATGACCAATTACACATAGCAAAAATAGTGTAGTCTAATCATAGGGAAATATTAAAACTTTGAGTTATTTGTATTGTTTTATATGTATTTCTTTAATATTTCTTTAACTAGTATAGATAAAACACTGTGGAAAAGGAATAAGAAAATAATCTACTGTCAGATCTGAAATGCCCAGTCACTCACTTTTATGTAATATTTAAAGCATTAAATATAGCCCTGATATTCCCTGGTGGCTCAGGCGGTAAAGAATCCATCTGCAATGTGGGAGACCTGGATTCAATCTCTAGGTTGGGAAGGTCCCCTGGAGGAGGACATGGCAACCCACTGAAGTATTTTTGCTTAGAGAATCCCGATGGACAGAGAAGCCTGGTGGGCTATAGTCCATGGGGTCACAAAGAATTGGACAGAACTAAACAACTAAGTATATAGTCCTGATGCTTTTATTATTTTCTTTTTTTTGTTTACAGGTGAGCAGTTTTGTCTGGGAAATTCCCTTCAAATTAGAAGTCATACTTTTAAATAAGAATATTTAAAAATTGTTATATATGACAGATCCATTTATATCAGAAAATTAACCCTAATATAGATTAGTTAACTCTTTTCCTTGAGATTTTCATGCTTCTGGAAATTTAAAAGATATATTGCTTTATAAATATTGAATATTGTATTTCAGAATTATTAAAATTTTATAGTTAAAAACATCATTAGAAATAATGACTCATAATTAAAAATTGAAAATACCTGATCCTATTATTTGTAAGCTAAAATCAATTGAATAGAAAAAAAATTCTTGTGAGATTTTTATTTTAAATAACTGGATTAGAAGTAGGAGAGAAAATAAGTTTAACAGTAATTATTTAAATCTGATTTAGTTGATTTCTTAAGGTCAGTGCACCTAGACTCAAATGGCATAATTCCCAGAAATGTAAGGCCCTTGTTAGTATGAGGACATTACTTAGTTCTGTTTACTTTCATGCAATTACATGTAGATTTTGACAAATAATCGATACATCAATAATATTTGAAATATTAAATTCTGACACTGAAAGCTAGATTATACACTTAAACAAATTGGACTCTACTATAGTACTGTTTTCAATGGTTTGCCACCCTAAATAATGATTTTAAAAGATGGCACCTTAAATATATTACATGATGTCTGAATTGTCCTTAGTGATAAAATTTCAGAAAAAAATGGAGAATAAAATATGCTGATTTAATGCAAAACTATGTTTAAAATACTTGTTTGCAACAGTTGTGCTACTGCATGTGATATTAAATATCGTTTGTTATTTTTATTTATTTATTTTTTAAATTTTACTTTATTTTACTTCACAATACTGTATTGGTTTTGCCATACATCAACATGAATCCACCACGGTTGTACACGTGTTCCCAATCCTGAAACTCCCTCCCACCTCCCTCCCCATACCATCTCTCTGGGTCATCCCAGTGCAGCAGCACCAAACATCCTGTATGCATTGAACCTAGACTGGTGATTCATTTCTTATATGATATTATACATGTTTCAATGCCATTCTCCCAAATCATCCCACTCTCTCCCTCTCTCACAGAGTCCAAAAGACTGTTTTATACATCTGTGTTATTTTTAAAAGTAGGAGAATTTGAGCATAGGAAATAACCAAATTGTTTATCACTTTGGATCTTTTAATATGGATATGTGTTTCTATCTATCTAGAGAATGATATTGCTATTTTTTCTCAGATGTATTTAATTTCATAGTGTTATTTAAAATATATATATATATATTGCATAAGCTTGCTGGTAACCTTGGTTCCAGAAACATTTTGACACAAAAGGCAATTTGCCCTACTTCTAGATCTCTATAGCATCTTATGTTAACTTAATACCAATAATCTACTGTTGAGTCCAAAAGCAATGCACTAGTGTATGTTTGTACTTTTAAAGTATTATTAATTTACTATGCCAGTAGTATATTTTTAGGATATATTAAAAAAGTTCTTAAAAATTAAAAATGTAAGCTATAGCTATAAAGATGAAATCTTTAAAATTAACATTTGAATGATATGCAATTTTGGGGGAAATTATACTTCACACTCTACATTCAATGCATTTTGATATATGGCTAATTACTTCTAGTAATATCCTTTAGTTGGATTTTTGTAACTGCAATAACAATTTATTGCAAAATTAATTCCTTGGCACAATTTAACATTTAGTGATGTGAAGTCAAAGTGAATTGATTTTACCACAGACTACTTGTGCCCTGGCTTCCTACGTTCAAGTACTAATTGGTTATTATAGGTCACTTTAGAACTTAGTTTAAAAATAAATTAAATTGTTGCAAGGTGCATTTAGTAGAAATAGCTTTATATTTTCAGCTCATGGGGTTTTATTTAAATAAAAAATGGTAAAGTAATGCAATCATCTTTGGTTATAAAAGTGATGGATGGATTGAAAACATTTTTGAATCAGATCAATGGTACTGATGATTAGTACATTGTTAATCAAGTTCTTCAGATTGCTATCAAATGCTTTAGCTCTTTTGCTCAGGCTGGTGAGAGGATCATGAATATTAAAGAGATTCAAATGGATGTGCTCTCATGTAATATGGAGTACCACAAATGAAAAGACTAAATGAGGGCAGACTGTAGCTCTATGTACTGTTATATCTCTTAAATAAAGAGGAATGCCTAATCTATTTCTATGTTCACAANCTCTTTCAGAATTTTCCACAGTTTATTGTGATCCACACAGTCAAGGGCTTTGGCATAGTCAATAAAGCAGAAATGGATGTTTTTCTGGAACTCTCTTGCTTTTTCCATGATCCAGCAGATGTTGGCTGATTCCTCTGCCTTTTCTAAAACCATGTGGCAGGGAAATAATCAAGAGCTTGGAATAAACATACATTAATCATATTGATACCCATGGACATGGTAGATGAAAAACGTTTTTTTTTTTTAAAGAAAAGGTTTGCATGGTGTAGTTGATGATAACTAGAATGTAAAAGAAAACACAGATGAAAGATTATAGGACACAATGCACTTATTTTAAATTGTGGTGTTTTAGAAATGTCTTCTTGAGAGAAATGATAATATAATACTGAATCTTTTCAATTGGCAATAAACTCTTTCTGATTTTTAAATCTATGCTACTAGAAATATATGATATGTTAGGTGTTAATTTTACTTATTACTAAAACCAAATTTTTGTTTTTCAAAAGATAAATGGAAGAAAAAGTTTTTCCATAAACATTGCTAAACATTTAATTTAGAGTTCATATCACTCATAGTTTAATTTTTTCCTTTATGAATATATTATTTTCAAGAATTATGAAATAACATAAACATTGCATATTTGTGTATAAAATAGAAACAATAATACATTTATAAATGACTAACAAGAAAATCTCAAAGTAATGATAGGACATATTTTTAAAGTTTAACATTGCTTATTGTTAAAATTGAATATAGGCTGATAAACATATTCATCTAATAGAAACACTCTTTTGAAAGAATAATACATGACCTTTAGAACCTGCAAACCCTGCACAGATGAATATGTGTGTTGATTACTTAGAAAATCCTATTTATGATGGAATGAGATCTTAGAATAGGATTCTAAGAGGAAAGTGTAGGGTGAAAGAAATCTAAAAACAATAAGCTTCTCAGAAAAACCTGTTTCAGGAAAGTATCTGAGTGATTCTGAGTAGTTTGAGCATGAAGAGAGGGTATAGGGGACCTGGAATTTGTGATTTAAAATGGAGGATATAAGATGGGGGAGAATACAGCAATTTTTGTGAGGTGCAGATTTCAATTTTTCCTAAGTTTAGCCTTATGAATAAAGATCAGCTATATTCTCATAGTCATGGAAAAGTACTGAAATACCAGGTTAGAAAATGTCTATATCTCAAGTTTACATTATTATCCCAAAGGAAGTAAGAAAATGCATGGTCCATTATCAAAGTTACAGAATATTTATAGGATCATAGAATCGCAGAATTTTTGAACCACAACAGAATCTGGACAAAACAATGTTGTTCATATAAGTCATTTTTTTCAAGTAAAACAGTAAGTACCTGATAGGTTAAACATCCTTTTGCAAGTTAATGGTAGAGACAAGATCAAGATTAAGTTATTCTGATTTGTAATCCAATCTAAGGTTTTCCCTTAATATTTAACTACCATAATTTTAGAACAAAACTAGAAGTTGAATATATACAAATTTATAATTACAAACTGCAATACGTGGTCTGAGGAAAATTGGATCACATGAGGAAAAAAGATAATAGACTAATTCTATAAGGGTAGTGCTTTCATGATTAAAAAAAAACCTTACTAAGGAAGTGATATTTAAGGCAAAACATGAAGATGTAATAGAAGATCAACAGATAAAGAGTGAGGGAAAAGATCGTTCCAGTGTGTGGAAATGCCATGTTGAAAGATCTGATATAACTTGCATTTTTGAGAAATGGACTTCCTAATATATTAACGAGTCTTGGAAATTCATGAGAAATGAGTTGGAGAAATTGGAAAGGGCTGATTGAAGATTTTGAAAAAGAACTGGAATTTTATTCTAAACACAGTGGTGGGAAACCATTGAAATATTTGAACTAGGCTTCTTAAGTATTCTGATTTATTTTTTAAAGTTTATTCTCACTGTTATAGAAAAAATGGATTGGAAGGTCATAGGAACGCAGAAAAGAAAATCATTTAGTAGGGCTTTTCAGCCTTTCAAATAAGAAATGCTTGGAGTTTGGACTAAGTTGTTGCCAGAGAAAATAGAGGGAAGTGAAAGGAATCAAAATATGTATTAAAAATGAAGTCAAATCTGACCTCCTGAACTGTAAAAGAATAAATTTGTCTTTTAAACCATACAGTATGTAGTAATTTGTTACAGAAGCCCTAAAAAAACTAATACAGATACCCTGACACTAAATTAAATCTCAGAGACAGAGTTTTGGGTGAAGTAGAAAAGGACAGCTTTGTTGCTTTGCCAGATGAAGGGGCCACAGCAGGCTCATGTTCTCACAGTGGTGTGTCCTGACCTGGTGGGGGTAGTGAGGAGTTTATAGTAATGATACAAAGAGGGCATGATCAGCTCATGAACAATCTTGTGACTGACGTGAGGTAAAAGTGAGTCAGCATCACTAATCTTCTGTTTCCAACTAGTCTGGGGTCTCAGTGCCTGTAGGCAGCTTACAGTTAAGTTCTCTCACCTGGTGAGGGTTTGGTGTCTGCAAAACAGCTCAAAGATATTGTTATGTACATCCCTTGTGGGAGACCTAAACCCTGGCCCAGTGGTGCACTATTGTTTTATTTATTTATTTATTTTGACTGTTCCTCCCTTGTCTCTGTATCCTCTTCCTTCCCTAATTAGCAACTATTTGAACTTGCTCATTGGAACTGAGGAAAGGTCATGGAGGCTGAATGAAACCTATTTCCAATAATCAAGAAATGGAGGACACAGAGAGGCTTTTGTGCCCAGGAGCCCCACAGGGTGATGCTCAAAAGTTGAATCAAAATATATTGTTAGCTTTGTCATAATGGATTGGGAAAGTTGCTAAAGGGAAAAGTTAATTTCTTCAAGATATCTGGAATTTAAAAACTTGAGTGACTGAAAGTTTAGTTTATTGGAAAATCAAAGATATGCTGAAGAAAAAATGGGTGAAAAATCAGGGATTAGTATTAGACACAGTGTCCTAGAAATAGCATGATTTATTGAATAGAAATGCCATGTAGGCAGTTGGAAAGACTAGTCTGAAGCTCAGAAGAGATATCTGGATAGAGGTACAGATCTGAGATCTTTTCAAATCTGGGGATAGATGTGATTCTCTAGGAAATGGATAAAGGGAAAAGGGCCCAGTGGAGGAGATAAGTAGAGAGGAATGAGTCCCTACATAAGACTAAAGAATATTATGGAAGGAGACCAGGTGAGTTCGGTGTTCCAAAGCCAATGAAGAGAAGTATGATTCAAGAACACCTTCAAATTTTTTGAATGCCGTTGCAGTGAGTTGAACTGTGCTCTCCAAAATGATATGTTCAAGTCTCAACTTTCCTGTACCTGAGAATGTGACCTTTATTAGAATCAGGGCTTGTATAAATGTATTTAAATTAAGGTGAAATTATATAGGATTTGGGTGTGCCTCAAACCCAATGACTGGAATCCTTATAAGATGAACAAAGAACACAGAAAAACACAGAAGTCATGTGAAGACAGGGTATAGATTGTAGTGATCAATCTATGTAGATTGTAGTCAACCAAGGAATGCTGATGATTGCTGGGAAGCAACAGAAGCTAAGGAGGAGACATGGAATGGTTTCTTCATCAGAGCCTCCAGAAGGAAGCCATCTTGTGACAACACCTTGATTTCCATCTATATTGACCTCCTGAACTGTGAAAGAATAAATTTGTCTTTTAAACCATACAGTATGTGGTAATTTGTTACAGAAGCCCTAAAAAAACTAATACAGAAGTCTAGTAAGATGAGGATCTGGGCGTTAGACAACAGAAAAATATCTTTCTTCTCTATCAAAAGCAGCACAGTTTCATGGGTTGTCAGGGGTGGAATCCTTACAGTTGCTCAGTTGTGTCCAATCCTTTACGACCCCATGCACTGTAGCCCACCAGGCTCCTCTGTCCATGAAATTCTCCAAGCAAGAATACTGGAGTGCGTAGTCATTCCCTTCTCCAGGGAATCTTCTCAACCCAGGGATCAAACCTGGGTCTCTCAAAATGCAGGCAGGTTCTTTACTATCTAAGCCACAAGGGAAGTCTCATCTTAGAATCCATAGTAGAGGGGCCTAAAATAGTGAGCAAAAGGGGATGAGAAGAGTGGTAGGAAAATGGCTGAAAAGTGATCAATAACTTTAATTTATTGAGGTGTACTGAGATATGTGTGGATACATAGTTCTAGGACACAGATTTTGTAGAGGTGTATAAATTGAAGAGCTTCAGAAAGGGATGACTGGCAAAAGGAGAACTCTGCCAAGACAGTATGGGGAAGTGTTCCATTTACACACACACTCTCCATTGTAATTAGAAAGAGGGAGAGAAAGTGCAAATTTAGCTGGAATCCTATCGTGGAGAGATAAAGCATGTCATATCTAGTAGCTTTTATCTTCTTGATTAAAAATGTTGCAAGATTACTTGCTGAGTATAAGGGGGTGAAGCAAAGTTGGATATTACAGAATAGTGAAGAAGGTCTGAAATTGTAGGTTTGAAGAGAGAAAAAGCAAACCAGTAGGACTGCTTAGCAGTATGCAGTGTTGATTTGTGGGTACTGGTCAAGAGTTGATAGTGAAACCAGCACTCCCAGTTGGAGGTCATAATCCAAGATTTAAAGAGATTTTTGAAAGTCCAGTATCTATTGCATATGTGTCTTTATATTTAATCAGAGATATGTATGCTTCTTTTTTATTGGTGATTATCTTGAGGCATCCTAGTTCTCTAAATCAACACAAGTGAAAGATTCTGCAGTCACTGAGGTAAAATAAAGAATAGTTAGTACTTTTGTTCTAGCTCTTCTATTGCCATTCATTGAACTCTCAATGATCCAGTTCAAAACTATTAAAATAGAATCAATACAGTAAGAGTCAGTAGTCAAAGCTTAAGAGAAAATAATGTAGGGACTAATGAACATCGAATGAAAAGTTATAGCCACAATCCATGTACCAGTGGTGTACTTGTTAGGCTACTCTAACTTTTATCGGTTTTCGAGGTGGTTCAGTTGAATTTTGAAAAGGGATGCTGAAAAGTCCAAAAGCTCTGAAATTCCTGACATATATAAAGTTAATATCTCAAAAATCTTTAAAAATGATGTGATTGGAAGTGACTTTAAACTCTCGATTGAAAAGTATACTACTTCCACAGTGTAGTGTAGCCTAACAATAATTTCTTTTGAAAGCTGTAATTCACTTTTGACATTATCATTTGAAGTCTTGGCTGCTTTCAACTGTAATGATTGGCTCTGAGCTACAATGGGAGATTTCCTGAAAACATTACTTCTTAATAACAGCAGTCAGAAGAGTACAAAGTAAAATGTGTGGAATCACATAGTTTAAGTCCAAAGCACCCAATGACATGAATCAGAATAGCAATCTATCATTAAAAACATTGTAATCCTACGGCTACAAATGAATAAGGGAGGAAAAAGGATTTAAAATAAAATAACTGTGAGATTTCACTGTTTTAAATGGCTTCAAGTGTCATGTGCCTTAGCTAAACACTGGGGAACCAAAAAGAAAATGACAGTGAGATTTAAATGTTCTGTCTTGAGCCACTGGATAGCACATAAGATTTCTAATCTGTTTTAACTGAATCTGGTATGTGAGTTTGGAATTTAAGATGGAGGTTCATTTAACCTGGAGGTTCACAAAAATAGAACTCTGGAGGATGTTAAAGTCTGCTGTTCCTTAGCTCACAATGTGATCCTCAAACAGTACTACAGATTATGTGGGAATAAAGAGATTTAGATTTCATTTTCCTATTCTCAACATGATTACTTTGGCATAGGATTTTTTTTTTTTTAACCACAGAAAGTCTTCAGGATTGCCTATGTATTGCTGAAGGTGATAGGCAACAGGCATTGAATACTTAATAGGAGATAAAGCCCCACTTGTGCCCCCATTTCTAGTGATAGTAGGTTGAATTCAGAATATATAGAATTAACATATGCTACTTTGCCAGAAGGACTTCTGTCAAAGAAGGTTTTAGAGCAATTCTGCAGAACAAAGGGTTCATTACTTTTGCCTAATTAAAATGGTAAAGCCGACTGTGGAAACTAAAAGAGTAGGGTGGTGTCACATGACAATCCCTTATTAGGTCCTTTAATTTTTTCCAGGTCTCTGGAGAGTCACTCTCCATGACTGAGGCCAAGTGCTATGAGTTTCTACATATCTACACTGCACTTGGGGTAGACTAGTAACTATCAGCCAGGCTGTGTGTTGGGCCATAATCTCTTCCAGATTTTAGAGAAAAGAAAATAAGTAACTGCTGAGGTGAGAACTGAATATTCTATCAGAGGATTAAGGAACCTGGGACTATTTAAGAGGAGATTTGTGAACTGATAGGAAAATTTGAAATGAATATTGCTAATGACATCTTTTTCCTGTAGGATCAGGAAGGAGGGTGAAAGACTTAAGGAGAGTGAAAATGAAGTGACTCTGAGTAGCAGTAGGAGGCAGGGAGGGAGAGGAGGATTCCTAATGAAATGGCAAGTGATGGGGAAGGAAAGCAAGGTAGAGAAAGACAAGGAAAGTGAGGTGGGAATGCCGAGGTGGAGAAATTGATCCATGCTTGTGCTGTCAACCTCTTATTTAAATGAACTTTAATTATAAGATCTATAACTATCTCAAAACAAGAAAAGTTTGTTAAAATTTAATATGGTATAACTTAAAAATTCCCTCTTCTGATAAAATAAATGACTAATGTGTACAACACACACCTTGTTTTCATAATCTAGGAATGCTTATTTTTCTTCTTAAAAACAATGCACATTTACTTCCACATATATCTATTTAGTGGATCTTTTGTGGAAAGCCTCATTGCATTCATGAGATTAGCCATCATTTGGGGAGGTAAATCTGTTTGAATAATTTAAAACCTTTGCTGATGAAATTTTGCCCATCTTTAATGCTGGAAGTTTGCATGGCCTTCATTATGAAATTAATGGGTGTAGACCACAGAGGAGCCAACCGAGGGTGCCCTGTGTGATCAATTCGTTGCCTGAGATTAGGACCCAAATTTGACTGCAGCATGTTATTCTCATTTGCTAATGCTTCGTGATTATTTTTTTTTAGGTTAAGCAGTTTAATGATTTAGTGCACATTATCTCATAATAGAAATGTCATTTATTGTTTAAAGATTGCCTTCCTTCTCTCTGACCTGCATATTCTCCTAAGAGGATGTTTCTTTTACTTCGTGTAATTAATCATCTTCAAACATGTTTCACTGTAGAAAAGTACATAAAGATTCAGTAAATATCATACTTGGATATACTGTGCTGTAAGTATTAAATTATGTAAAAAGTAAGTTAGATCATATAAAGGTCTGTTTTCAAACTGGATTGTGTACTCTTTTTTTCTTTACCCTTGGAGTAGCTCTGGGTGCTGAAAACTGCAGTATAAAAGTGGTGTTTCTAAAGATCATTTATGTTGCTTTGTGGAAAGTAGTTTAAAACATTAATTATATTAAGATAAATTCCAATATGTTATGGAAACAGAGTAAAAAATTATTTTGCATTTTAAAAATACTATGAAAGTGAAAGTGAAGTCACTCAGTCGTGTCCGACTCTTTGTGACCCGTGGACTGTAGCCCACCAACCTCCTCCGGCCACGGAATTCTCTAGGCAAGAATACTGGAGTGGGTTGCCATTTCCTTCTCCATATTAATACTATAAGAGACTTCAAAGAAATTTTAAGATTAAGTCAGACACTGACTCTCCTGTATTTTGGGGAATTCTTGTACAAAAAATTAAGATAAGCACAGCTACAGGGTCTAATAATAATAAGTTATGAGCCCCTTCTTGGTTACTAAATTATGCTCTGATACTCTGAGTTATCCTGAATAGAAACAAACATTTCCCAAATTGAAAAAGTTTGCATTTGATTACTCAGACGAGTAGTGATGGCACCCCATTCCAGTACTCTTGCCTGGAAAATCCCATGGATGGAGGAGCCTGATGGGCTGCAGTCCATGGGGTCACGAAGCGGAGACGACTGAGTGACTTCACTTTCACTTTTCACCTTCATGCATTGGAGAAGGAAATGGTAACCCACTCCAGTGTTCTTGCCTGGAGAATCCCAGGAACAGGAGAGCCTGGTGGGCTGCCGTCTATGGGGTCGCATAGAGATGGACACGACTGAAGTGACTTAGCAGCAGCAGCAGCAGCAGCAATACTCAGATGAGTAGACTTAGAAAACCTGAAGTATCCTTGCTTTATCTAACGTAAATAACCCAGGCAAGGTAGTAGATTATCATAACACAGAGGTTTTGAGCTAACAGCACTATTCACATTGATTACTCCAAATCCAAATCTAAGGGTCTTTATTACCAGCTAACTCAGACAGACAGTACAGGGAGAGAGAAAGGGTGTCATTAAGTAGTGTTGACATTTTTATTCCTTATAGTACATATAATTTTCTAGTATCATTTTTCAATGTGTGTGTGTGCTTAGTCACTCAGTTATGTCTACTCTGTGACCCCATGGACTGTAGCCCACAGGCTCCTCTGTCCCTGGGGATTCTCCAGGCAAAAATACTGGAATGGGTTGCCATGCCCTCCTCCAAGGGATCTTCCTAGCCCAGGGATCAAACCCAGGTCTCCCTCATTGCAGGCAGATTCTTTACTGTGCGAGCCACTGGGGAAGCCTAAGAAGCTACTGGGTAGCCCATCCCTTATCCAGGGGGTCTTCCTGATCCAGGAATCAAACCTGGGTCTTCTACATTGCAGGCAGATTCTTTACCAGCTGAGCTACCAGGAAAGCCCATTTCACTGTACACAGTACAGTATAAACAACAAAAAAATTACTGGAATTTCTAAAAGGAAATGATAATGATATATGAAACAGACAATACATTTTGATTTTTTGTAAAGGTAGTAGGCAATCAATTTATCTCTTTTTTTGTAGCATCTGCAATTATATTCTAAGTACATTAATAAAGAACAGGGAACAACAATCATTTAAAATTTATCAAATGCTTGCAAATATTCAAAAATAAAATTTTAAAACTATTCAGTTTGCTAAATTCTTAGGTAAAGATAAAAGTAGTTCTGTTGTTATTGAAATACATTTAGAGCAAATCAGTCCCTCAGAAAATTAATATTAATTTCCTTTTTCTAAATATTAGGACTTTCTTAATCCCATCAAAAGGAATTGCATTTTAAACCTTCTTAAATTTAATAGGGTTATTATTTTACATTGTAAGCAACTCATGTAAGTAATCTTCAGCCTGACAGGCTGGCACCATTAGAGACTGGTTAAATCAAATATTTCCGTGACCTATAATTTCAAGACCAGAAGAATTCTAGTTCTGATTTACAAAGCTTTTCTGTATCTTGTCTTCCAGGTAATTTTCAACTCAGAAAACTAATGTCGGGTCCTGTCAAGTGTTCTTTTTCTTATACAATCTCTCAGAATTAATATGTATCCTCTGAACTAGAATCTGCTATTAAAGTGCTTTCTTCTTATTCCAAAGCATTATGTGGATTTTTCTGCTCTTAACCATTGGCGTTTAGGGGGATGTATAGTCACGTGACATATCAATCCTTTCATATCTCCTCCTCTTTTCCTCTGAAGCTGCAAAGGAATGTGAAATGATACACAGCTTACATCTGCTCTCCATGCCTGACTAACTCTCAGCTTCATAGACCACAGACCTTTGTTCCTCCTAATCTAGGAGCATTGGGCTTTATAGCATTCTCTCTCACACATTTGTCATTCTATTTCTTTCACTTTGATATTTCCATTTTCTTTCCACACTTGAAAGTTATTCACTTTTACCTTGGATAACATTAGTCAAAGTAATGTTAAATAAAACTAAATGAGATTTTCTCCCTGTAAAATATGTTGAAAGTGTTAACTTGACTTAGGGATGAGACCATTTTACTTTCTTGTGTTTTTATGGTCTTCATTTTTGAGTACTGGATGAAGTAAATAAATTTCTGGCTTATTAGAACACATTGCATTGTCTTGTGCATGCTTTTCAGATAATTTTTTTTTTTTAACCACATGCCCTGGGGTAGCTGTGATCCAAAAGCCAGAAAGTCATTTGGAGAAAAAGTGCTGTTTTAGACTCTGGCATCACCCTGTATTCAGTGAGATTTTTCTAAGCTTTTATTTCTCTTTTATGAAGGTGGCTTTTCTTCTTTTACTGAAATTCAGTGGAAGTTACTGGTACCCTCTACAAAGTGAATGGCTTCTCCGTTGGTCTTTAACGTGACCGACATTGACATTGAATGTTGTTGCTCACATTGAGAGTATCTCCAACTTCCGTTTTCCTGTTCTCCTGCTTTTAATCTTTATTATTTTCTTTTGAGTTCTTTTTGTCTTCTACCACTTAGCATAGGACTTTCTCAAGGTTTTATTCTTACCTTTATTTTTTTTCTCTACATTTTTTCCTTGACTGTCTGATCTACATTCGCCATTTCAACTTGTCTTTATATAGTATTTACCTAAATTAATATAACCATTCTTGAAGGCCCTTCTAATGATATTTCTCACAGCTTGAGACACATTGACATTATACTGGCATCTTAAGGTAAGAATTTTTTAAAATAACTTATTTCCTAGTATCTTTTTTTTTTAAAGAATCCATTCTTGCCTAATGTTACCTTAATTTTTGTAACGTAACTTCCCTTCTTCAAAGTTCCTAGTGATTTCACAATGCCTTCTTGCTTTCCTTTAAAGTGAGCTGGAGTTTCTCCCTCCTTTAATTCTGTTGGGTTGGCAAAAATGTCCGTTCAGGTTTTCCATACAATGTTATTAATTTGATTTTGGGGAGGCGGGTCAGACGAACATGACTGACTAACACTTTGACTTTTTCATTTTCATTTAATTAATTAAAGCTGCATAGGGCCTTCTTGTCTTATTTTGTTATTCCTTCCTCTTTACAGGAAGTTTCACCAATTGAAAGAGAAACCTTTGTGTGGTCATTCATATGAGTCCTTATTTAGAGAACAAATGCTTATGCTATCTTTGCATGGTCAGGATAGTGCAGCTGTTTAACATCACTGGACAGGCAGTGCTGCTAATACTATTTATGTTAGAGGTGATGTTTTTGGTAAATAGGTAGGGTTTATGCTTACTGATCTGCCTTTATTTTTTAAAATATTTCCTTTGGTACATGCTCGTGTCAGGTTAACATTAAACTGAATAATTTAATGTTGTGTGTGTTAGTTGCTCAATAGAGTCTGACTGTTTTCAACCCCATGGACTGTAGCTCACCAGGCTCCTCTGTCCATGGAATTCTCCAGACAAGAATACTGGAGTGATTGCCATTCCCTTCTCCAGGGGATCTTCCCAACCCAGGGATTGAAGCCAGGTCTCCTGCATTGCAAGTAGTTTCTTTACCATCTGAGCAACCAAGGAAGCCCTAATTTAATGTTAATTTAGGTTTATTTGCTGTCAACTAGGGACTTCCCTGGTGACTCAGACAAAACAAATCTTGTAATGCAGGAGACCCAGGTTCAATGCGTGGGTCAGGAAAATCCCCCGGAGAAGGAGATAGCAAGCCGCTTCAATATTCTTGCCTGGAGAATTCCATGGACAGTGGAATTCCTTGTGGACTACAGTCCATGGGGTCACAAAGAGTGGGACATAACTGAGTGACTGACACTTCACTGATGTAAGCTTANATTATTTCATCTTTTTTTTTTTTTTACCTTATATTCTATCTTGTTTCTTCATCAGATTTCAGTAATGCAAATGTTTTACTTTTTGTAAAGTCCAAAAATCCGGGCTTCCTAAGACTGCTCCTTTTAAGCATTTTTTTAATGTTTGTTTTTCAGATTTAATACTTTCTACTGACCTATTTTCAAAATTCAGTGATTCTTTTCTCTGTCATATCCATCTGCTATTGAACTCATCAAATGGGTGTTTTCTATGTTACTGTATTTTTCAGTTCTAAATTTCCCTTTATTTCTTTGCTGAGGCTTTATCTTTCCATTTGCTTAAACAGTTCATCCTTACTTCTTGGAGTATGCTTAAATGGATGATGTGAAGCATCTTATATTATTTCAACATCTGTGTCATCCCTGTATTGCTATCTATTGACTGATTTTCTCAAGAAAGTTGAGATTTTCTTGTTTTTTATATTTCATGTATGTTTGATTGTACATTAGATATACTATTAGAGTTTGGGTCTTATTTAATCCTACATAAAATGTTGAATTTTTTTGGGGGGGGCAGGCTATTGACCTAGTTCAGTTAAAGCTTCAAGTTCTACCCAGTTTCTGTAGACAGTAGTCTCAGTATAAGTTCTGTTCTTAAAGATTTTTTAGTTTTATTTGGATTTGTCTTTGGTATGTGTCACCCGCTGGCCAATATGGAACTTTGGCAGAGGTCTATATGTTCAGTTTCCAGTTTTTGGTATCCTGAATAGCATCAGATCCAGAAGTGTAAGGTTCAGGGATAAGCCACATCCAGAAAGAGCTTTTTGGAGCTCCCCTTTCCTAGGTGCCACCCTTTCCACAGTCCCTTGTAGTAGACTTCACTTTTTCATCCTGTCACTAGAAGTGTACTACATCATTTATTCCACGCTGCACTTTTCATGATTATGCTCATTTCTTGAAATGACAGACAAAAACAAAAAAAAGGGAAGATCTCTTCATTCACATTCCCCAGATAATAGAGGAAGTTTCTTTGACCTCAGAGTTTTAGATTACTACAAACCTCCATATACACCACTGTCATTGCCACCACTTAAAAAATTATTTTCTTTATTGAAGGATAATTGCTTTACAGAATTTTGTTTTTTGCCAAACCTCAATATGAATCACCCATATGTATACATATATCCCCTCCCTTTTGAACCTCCATCCCATCTCCCTCCCATCCCACCTCTCTAGGTTGATACAGAGCCCCTGTTTGAGTTTCCTGAGCCGTACAGCCAATTCCCATTGGCTGTCTATTTTGCATATAGTAATCTAAGTTTCCATGTTACTCTTTTCATGCAGCTCACTCTCTTCTCCCCTCTCCCCATGTCCATAAGTCTGTTTACTATGTTTGTTTCTCCATTGCTGCCCTAGAACCATTTTTCTAGATTCCATATATGTGTGTTAGAATATGATATTTATATTTCTCCTTCTGACTCACTTCATTCTATATAACAGGTTCTAGGTTCATCCATTTTTTTTTTAACTTTATTTTACTTTATAATACTCTATTGGCTTTGCCATACATCGACATGAATCCACCACAGATGTACACGAGCTCCCAATCCTGAATCTCCGGATCATCCCCGTGCACCAGCCCCAAGCATCTTGCATCCTGCATCGAACATAGACCTCGTTTCTTACATGATAGTATACATGCTTCAATGCCATTCTCCCAAATCATCCCACCCTCTCCCTCTCCCTTAGAGGCCAAAAGTCCATTCTAGGTTCATCTGTCTTATTAGAACGGACTCAAATGTGCTCGTTTTCTCATGGCTGAACACAAATATGGCACAACTTCTTTATTCATTCATCTGTCGATGGACATTTACATTGCTTCATGTTCTAGCTATTGTAAATAGTGCCGCAGTGAACAGTGGGATACATGTATCTTTTCCAACCCTGGTTTCCTCAGTGTATATGCCAAGGAATGGGTTTGCTGGGTCATTTGGTGGTTTTATTCCCAGTTTCTTAAGGAATCTCCATACCGTCTTCCATAGTGGCAGTATCAATTTACATTCCCACCAACAGTGCAAGAGTGTTCCCTTTTCTCCACACCCTCTCCAGCATTTATTGTTTGTATACTTTGTGATGATGGCCATTCTGACTGGTGTGAGGTGATATACCATTGTAGTTTTGATTTGCATTTCTCTGATAGTGATGTTGAGCATCTTTTCATGTGTTTGTTACCCATCTGCATGTCTTCTTTGGAGAAATGTCTGTTTAGGTCTTTTTCCCACTTTTTGATTGGGTTGTTTGTTTTTTCGTTATTGAGTTGTATGAGTTGCTTGTATATTTTGGAAATTAATCCTTTGTAAGTTGTTTAATTTGCTATTGTTTTCTCCCATTCTGAGGGCTGTCTTTTCACTTTGCTTATATTTTCCTTTGCTGTGCAAAAGCTTTTAAGTTTAATCAGGTCCCACTTGTTTAATTTGTTTTTATTTCCATTACTCTAGCAGGTGGGTCATAGAGGATCTTGCTTTGATTTATGTAATTGAGTGTTCTGCCCATGTTTTCCTCTAAGAGTTTTATAGTTTCTGGTCTTACATTTAGGTCTTTAGTCTATTTTGAGTTTATCTTTGTATATGGTGTTAGGAAGTGTTCTAATTTCATTCTTCTACAAGTAGCTGTCTAGTTTTTCAGCACCATTTATTGAAGAGGCTGTCTTTGCCCCATTGTATATTCTTGCCTTCTTTGTCAAAAATAAGGTATCCATAGGTGCATGGGTTTATTTCTGGGCTTTCTATCTTGTTCCCATTGGTCTATATTTTTGTTTCTGTGCCAGTACCATAATGTCTTGATGACTATAGCCTTGTAGTATAATTTGAAATCAGGAAGGTTGATTCCTCCAGCTTCGTTCTACTTTCTCAAGACTATTTTGGCTATTCAGGGTCTTTTGTGTTTCCATATGAATGTTGTGTTTGAAATTTTTTGTTCTAGTTTTCTGAAAAATGCCATTGATAATTTGATAGGGATCATGTTGAATCTATAGATTGCATTTGATAGTATATTCATTTTCACAATATTGATCTTCCAACTCAGGAACATGGAATATCTCTCCATATATTTGTGTCATCTTTGATTTCTTTCATCAGTGTCTTATAATTTTTGATGTACAGTTCTTTTGTCTCATTAGGTAAGTTTTCCCCTAGATATTTAATTCTTTTTGTTGCAATAGTGAATGGGATTGGTTCCTTAATTTCTCTTTCTGAATTTTCAATGTTAGTATGTAGAAACGCCAGTGATTTCAGTGTATTGATTTTGCATCCTGCAACTTTTCTAATTTCACTGATTAGCTCTAGTAATTTGCTGATACTATCTTTAAGGTTTTCTATGTACAGTATCATGCCATCTGCAAATAGTGAGAGCTTTAATTCGTTTCCAATCTGGATTCCTTTTATTTCTTTTTCTTCTCTGATTGCTGTAGCTAGAATTTCCAGAACTATGTTGAATAATAGTGGAGAAAGTGGATACGCTTGTCTTGTTCCTGATCTTAGGGGAAATGTTTTCAGTTTTTCACCATTGAAAATAATGTTTGCTGTAGGCTTATCATATATGGCCTTTACTATTTTGAGGTCAGTTCCTTCAATGCCCATATTTTGAAGAGTTTTAATCATAAATGGGTTAATCATAAATGGGAATTTTGTCAAAGGGCTTTAATGCATCTATTGAGATCATCATATGGTTTTTATCTTTCCATTTGTTAATATAGTATATCACATTGATTGATTACTGTATGTTGAAAAATACTTGCATCCCTGGAATAAACCCAAATTGATCATGGTGTATGAGCTTTTCGATGTGTTGCTGAATTCCGTTTGCTAAAATTTTGTTAAGAATTTTTACATCTATGTTCATCAGTGATATTGGCCTGTAGTTTTCTTTACTTGTGTTGTCTTTGTCTGGCTTTGGTATCAGGATAATGGTGGCCTTGTAGAATGTGTTTGGAAGTGTTGCTTCCTCTGCAATTTTTTAAAAGAGTTTTAGAAATATAGGCATTAGCTCTTATCTAAATGTTTGCTAGAATTCCCCTGTGAAGCCATTTGGCCCTGGGCTTTTATTTTTTGGGAGATTTTTGATTACAGCTTCAATTTTAGTGCTTGTAACTGAGTACTCATAATTTCTATTTCTTCCTGGTTCAGTCTTGGAAGATTGAACTTTTCTAAGAATCTGTCCATTTCTTCCAGGTTCTTCATTTTATTGCCATATAGTTGTTCAAAATAGTCTCTTATAATCCTTTGTATTTCTGTATTGTCTGTTGTAACCTCTCCTTTTTCATTTCTAATTTTGCTGATTTGAGTCTTCTCTCTTTTTTTCTTGATGAGCCTGGCTAAAGGTTTGTCAGTTTTGTTGATCTTCTCAAAGTACCAGCTTTAGTTTTATTAATCTTTACTATTGTTTCTTTCTTTTAAATTTATTTCTGCTTGGAACTTTATGATTTCTTTCTTTCAATTAATTTTTTCCCAGTTGTTTTAGGTGTAAAGTTAGGCTGTCTATTTGATGTTTTCTTGTTTCTTGAGGTAGGATTGTATTGCTATAAACTTCCCTCTTAGGGAAGTTTAGGACTGCTTTTGCTGCCTCCCATAGGTTTTGAGTTGTAGTGTTTTCATTGACATTTGTTCGTAGAAATTTTTTTGATTTCCCTTTTGATTTCTTCAGTAACCTGTTGGTTATTTAGAAACATGTTGTTTAGTCTCCGTGTGTTTGTGTTTCTTAGTTTTTTTCCTTGCTATTGATGTCTAGTCTCATGGTGGTATGTTTGGAGAAGATGCTTGATATGATTTCAATTTTCTTAAATTTACTGAGGTTTGATTTGTGACCCAAGATGTGGTCTATCCAGGAGAATGTTCCATGTGCACTTGAGAAGAAGGTGTATTCTTCTGCATTTGGATGGAATGTCCTGAAGATATTAAGGAGATCCATCTCATCTAATGTATCATTGAAGACTTGTGTTTCCTTATTAGTTTTCCGTTTTGTTGATTTGTCCATTGGTGTGATTAGGGTGTTAAAAATCTTCTACTATTATAGTGCTGCTGTCAACTTCTCCTTTTATGTCTGTGGGTGTATCTCTTATGTATTGATGTGCTCCTATGTCGGGTGCATAGTTATTTACAATTGTTATGTCTTCCTCTTGGATTGATCCCTAGATCACTGTGTAGTGTCCCTCCTGATCTCTTGTAATCTTCTTTATTTTAAGGTCTATTTTGTCTGATATGAGGATTGCTACTCCAGCTTTCTTTTGCTTCCCATGTGCATGAAATATATTTTTTCCATCGTTTCACTTTCAGTCTATATGTGACTTGAGGTCTGAAGTGGGTTGCCTATCAGTTCAGTTCAGTTCAGTCATTCAGCCGTGTCTGACTCTTTGCGACCCCATGAATTGCCACACGCCAGGTCTCCCTGTTCATCATCAACTGCCGGAGTTTACTCAAACTCATGTCCACTGAGTCAGTGATACCATCCAGCCATCTCATCCTCTATCATCCCCTTCTGTCCTGCCCCCAATCCCTCCCAGCATCAGGGTCTTTTCCAGTGAGTTAACTCTTTGCATGAGGTGGCCAAAGTACTGGAGTTTCAGCTTCAGCATCAGTCCTTCCAATGAACACCTAGGACTGATCTCCTTTAGAATGGACTGGTTGGATCTCCTTGCAGTCCAAGGGACTCTCAAGAGTCTTCTCCAACAACATAGTTCAAAAACATCAATTCTTCGGCGCTCAGCTTTCTTCACAGTCCAAATCTCAGACATGACCACTGGAAAAACCATAGCCTTGACTAGACAGACCTTTGTGGGCAAAATAATGTCTCT
>SJYV01035606.1:556421-660129 GCA_006410875.1 Neotragus pygmaeus
CCCCCCCCCCAATATGGACCAAGTACTTATATTTTGCAATTCTACAATATAACTCTCTGTGCCATCACAGCCCTTACTATGTGTTATTGCCATTAACTGGTTTTTGTTGTTGTTGTTGCCATTTAAATAAGGCCTATATCTAACTAATTTTTATATCACTATGTTCCTCCTGGGACATTAATCCCTGGAACACTGGGATGTTTATTGAATGCATGTCTGAAAGAATGAGTGAAAGATTTTGAAATTCAAATTGCAGAATTTAAGTTGTTGAGCAGGAAAATCACTGAAGAACACTAGATGATTAGATAAGATGAAGATATCTGGAAGTATGCAGAGATGGTGAGAAAACTGATAGCTAGGTTTTCTTGGTAATAGGTATGATGCCAAAAAGATCTAAAATGGTGGGTTGGGTAATATACAAAGTAACTAATAATTCCTTTTAAACTTAAATTATTAAAGCCCTAGAAAGCATTATATAATTGGCCTCAGAAAAAGATTACAGAATCGAATTGCCATATTCTCAAAGAAGTATGCATCCCCAATTTTATATATTATATATATGTATATATTATATAAACACATTTGAAAATCTATATATACACACATATAATTTTTCTATCATAAATTCTAAATATCTTAATATATATCATAATTAACATTGCAATGCAAAGAAAACCAGTAATACTTAAGCTGTATAAAACTTATGTAGTTGTAATTTTTTAAAACAAGCTTCTTTCTTTTACATTTTAATTTTTCCCTAGTGGGTCTTCTAGCTGAAGGACTAGAAGTTGCCTGTTTGTTTTTATCTGTGGTGTAAGCTCTATTTCCTTTATATGTGATTGTCAAATACTGCCACAAATGTGCTTTTAAAATTAAACACTTTGTTTATTTAGCTCATATCAATAGAAAGCTTAGAATAATTAAACTCCTTATGAAGTCAGATTCAGAAAGCTAGTGTGTATTTTCTTTAAACATCCTAGAAGTACAAATATGTCACCTTGTTGCAGGTACAGATTTGTACATTTGAACAGTATGATATTGATTTTCAAGGTCTATTATTCTTCAAACAATTTTAAATGTTTAAAAAACTATGGATTTTACTGTTCTAAGTTAAACAAATACTACAAAAGAAATTTGACCAGTATTAGAGCCAATTGCCTGTCAATCTCTGATTTTCAATGGTTAATTTAGAAGCTATTTTTATCTTTATTCTATTTAGAGATATCCTAACATAACAAATAGATTTAACTTCAGCAAAAGAAGCTTCTTTTATATTAATATATGTATTTTTCTTTTCAACTGTTAAAGTGCTTTTCCCTTCTTCTTAATCCACATAAAACTAATAAGATTTTTTAAATGGCTCATATTTGATCAGCAGGCTGATTATTTACTTCAGTAAGCAGTAAAAAGCATTAACAGTCTCATAGAATCCCCAAAGAGTTCCCTAGTAGGCAATGACCACAACATTCTTGTTAATGTCTTTGACTAACCAGTTTTATAGGGCTGTTGGATTTTGTGGTTACCACTTATTTTATAAACAATGTCTGCAGCACTTTCAAAGGCAAATAAGAATTTGTACCTTATTTTATCTACTATATCAGGATGAATGATTTTCTACTAAGAGAAGTGATATTCCAATGAATATTTTTACTATCATGTGGCTAAACTACAGACTTGCTCTTGAATTATTCCACAAAAGCTTTTCTTAAAATTCTTTTGTTTTAAAGCACAGATACAGTAAAACACACAAATGTATGGCTTAATGGATTCTTTTAAGGCCCATATCATTTTAACAATTACCTAGGTCAAAACTATAATTTTACTACTCACCACTGAAGCTCCTCAGTAACCAACTCCCAGTCATAACTCCTACCCTCTCCCCAAAGTAACTACTCTTTTGAGTTTTATAGTCACCATGTCCTTGTAGTTTTATCATTGAAATATTCATCCTTGACATTATAGTTTAATCTTTCACATTTAAAAAATTAAGTTTTAAATAAAGACTTATTTAATCCATTTTCTTTCATCTTTTTCTCTTTACAATTTATTTGTTGAGTTACTTGGGGAAACATTGATGGCAGTTTTGTAAATTTTTCTGCTCTGCGTATTCCCTAAAGCTTGACAGCTGGATTCAGAGGCTTTTGTGTTTTCTTTCATCAGAGACACTTAGTGCTATTTTCCTCTCTTTTTCTGATGTTAGCTGCTGTTGATGCTCAGTGCCTAGACCTACACTTTTATTGGGAGTTGCAAACAGTGATATTCTAGTTCTATCATTCCTTTTTCAAATATTAGATGCATACAATAGATACTTTCCCTGATCTATTTGGTTACCTAGTAGAACAGTTCATACAGGAAAGTCAGGATGAATGCTTGATTCTTTCCATTTAGTTGACAGTTTTCAAAAAAATGGTTCAACTCCTTATTACCCTCAGAAAATGACCTATTGACATTAAAAAATTATTTTAAACTCAGATTAAAACATCTTTATTTTAACTGAAATTATACTTTGTGAAGCTCAAGCTATTGAATCATTGGCCACTGAAAGTCTCTGGAATTTGGCACCTGAGTCTTTCAATATGGGTCTTTAAGTCTTTGATAATTTCTTCTTCATCCAAAATGTTCCAGGTTCCTCTTCCCCAGATCTGGAGTGACTTCCTTTTTTAAGAAGTGTTAGTTTTTCTTAGAAGTAAATAATATTTTAAGATCACTGTCTAAGCACTGGGAAACTTAATCATTGTTTCTAGCCTTCTTCAGTAGAGAAAACTAGTGTATTTTACGTTCACACTCTCTCACACACACATATGTAGAATATATAAATATGTATTCTGTAGTATTACATATCAGAGAAGGCAATAACACCCCACTCCAGTACTCTTGCCTGGAAAATCCCATGGATGGTGGAGCCTGGTAGGCTGCAGTCCATGGTGTCTCTAAGAGTCAGACACGACTGAGCAACTTCACTTTCACTTTTCACTTTCATACATTGGAGAAGGAAATGGCAACCCACTCCAGTGTTCTTGCCTGGAGAATCCCAGGGACGGGGGAGCCTGATGGGCTGCCGTCTATGGGGTCGCAGAGAGACGGACATGACTGAAGCGACTTAGCAGCAGCAGTATTGCATATGAATTAACATTGAAATTTTTTCCAGATTTAGGAACATAGAATTTTAATATATAACCTCCTTTATATTTTACATTTTTACTGTAAGCTGAGAATCCTCTTTGTCAAAGACACAAGATATGATAGAATTGTTAGAATAACCTGTAGTGACTTTTGCCTTTGATATGCATTTTTTTGGGAACAACCAACACATAATGATCTCTCTTAAGGTATGTTGCAACTTATCAATGTTCTAGAAAATAACTGTGTTATATTTGTCTTATGTTTCTTTACCAAGTTCCTATAATGTTATTCTTTGAGTTGTTTTATATTTTAGCTCAAGACAAATTTTGCCATCTTTCCAGATAGTACCTTCTTTGATTTTTTCACTCTTCAGTTTCTTCAATGTGTTAGGCCCAAGAGGTTTTTCTATAATCCGATAAGAAGCATTTCCTTTAGAATGTCATCACCTTAGGATTTGTTTCCCAAATAAATTTCAGGTTGGTACCTGTTTTATGTCTTACTGAATATTGGATAGTCAAATAAGTTAATTAGAAGTGAGTTCTGTGATTGTGAGCAGCAGGAATTAAACAAGTAGAAAATTAAATGATTGTGAAATAATAGCACAACTAGTGCTTTTGTTTGACTCGGGAAGGGGAGATTCCTATTAGTTGATAAATAGAATTGTCATTATGGAAAATACTATTGGAATACTCTTTTCAACCTGCAATGCTGGGCTTTCCGAAATGTTTGCATTTCAACATATTTTATTTAATATTTTAACTGACATAACTTTGTTGTATTATTCACAAAGAGAAAGAAATAAAGTAACAGAATCTTTACATTTGTTATTACAATCATCCAGAAGCATTCCCATCATAAAATTTCAGCATAACAGTTGTAACCAGTTGACTTCAATAGAGATCAAGAGGTTATTTTCATTTTTTGACAAAAGGATTGATTTCTTTCAAAAAATCCAATTAAAATCACTTTAACAATTAACTCTGGACTGATGACTATTTTACAATTTAGATCTTCAGTACTTTTAAGTTGAACTTTCCCAAATTTTATTTTAATTATATACATGTATACACACACACACACATGTATATATGACTTTTAATCCTCAAATTTTAAATATTTTTATTACATCAAGTANCAATTAACTCTGGACTGATGACTATTTTACAATTTAGATCTTCAGTACTTTTAAGTTGAACTTTCCCAAATTTTATTTTAATTATATACATGTATACACACACACACACATGTATATATGACTTTTAATCCTCAAATTTTAAATATTTTTATTACATCAAGTAAAGAGGGACTGGGATTATACTTGCAATTACTGTAGAAATTTGTTTTGAGTACTAACATGTGCCTAAGAAAGAATGTAGAAAAGTGTATCAAGGGCCTTTTGAGGAGGTGTCCTGAATCTGTCCCTCCCAATGATTGATACCACCTTCCAACAATGTACTTTTTTAATGGTGACCTGGCAGCCACTGAGCACCAGCAGGAGAGTCAGCCCCAAACACTAAGAATGACACCTTATGAACTCCAGCTTGCTCTTTGAGGTCTCAAAAATGTAAAAACATTAAAAAAATAACTTGAAAAAAGTTTTAAAAAGTTTAAAGCAAGTCTAATATGTTTCTTCTCATCTAAAGGTTTTCTGTATTAAAAACAAACCATTCCATAAAAAATGTACACTGATGGCGTCAAAGTAACATGACAATTTCAATAAGCTCTCCCATTGTACGATAGCATGACACAATTAAAAAAAAAAAAGCTCTTTCTCTAAAGAAAACCCTCAGAGTGTCATTATTTTAAAAGGGAATACTGGTAAATAAATGATAAAAGGAATTTTTAAATATCAGAGTGACTTCAAAAAATTTGGTGATGAATTTGAGATGGTTAAAATATAATTAAAAAAGAGTTATGGGAGTTATGCCAACAACTGTTTGGCACTGAGTAGATATCAAAGACAAAAATGCAATGTAAGCGATGATTGATTAGTGTGGAAAGGCCTCATTTCTTTCATCTTTTCGTTTTTGTGGTAAACAATTTCTAGTTATCACAAGGTATAAAGAAAGTTATGGGGACTTACATTGGATGTGATGTCCACAATTAAATAGCTGAGCCTCTAATTTCTCAGTTGACATAAATGAGGTTCAGGAAAATGAGGTGACTTCCCCAAGGTCACACAGGTAGAGACATGATTAGCAACCAGGATGTCTGAGTTCCCCCTTTTGGTGCTATTTTTCTCAGACTCAATGACCTTTTAAAGATGTATCTGCAGACTCAAAACACTGTGGATAACACAGATCGATGTAGGCATAGGTAGGAATCAAGCCAGGGATTAGCAAACCCCTCAGAAAATATAACAGTATTTACCCTCTTTGAAAGCATTAAGTTTCAAATATTTAAGGCATTATGGCATTCAACTAAAATATGCCTACAGGCCAGCCAGTTGCCTTTTTGATACTCTGGGGGTTTCATTTTTTAGCTGCTTAGGTAAATTATTGAAAATGGGTTCACATAGTTATGTTATAAACAGAAATACAATTTGAATTAGAGGTTAGAAATATTTTTTGGCTGTGGAATAAATTGTAAATAGAAGAACACTGAGTAGATGATGGTATACTTATCCCCGACAGGACTTCTTTCTTTCTCTGACAGCTTTGGGGGCATTTAGGACATCTGCTTATCTAGTCAATCAGGTCTATCTAGTCTGTGTCAGTCAGAAATTTCAAGAGTTGGTCACTTTGCTATAGGGCTGTGTGGTCCCTGGCAGAGATGGAAAGCCTCCTGTTTTTCAGTGTTATAAAAAACAAAGCTTTAATGGTTGAGAACCTGCCTATAGAAGGTAAATAATGGTTCAGCATGTTTTGTTAGCTATTTTAAGAAACTGAATTTCCTATACAAATACAAATACCTTAGTCCAAAGTCCTACAATCAAAACCAACCCTCAATATATTTAGTTTCCATGTCAAAACTTTAGAATTTGTTCAAATCTATTTTCATTATGAGACATGTCCTTATTATAACATAAACCTTTGTATCAATTTAAATTCAAAGCAGTGTTTCAGCAGTGCTTTTATTGATAGCTTTTATTCAAGAATAAGCAGGGAGGGAGAGAGAGGTATGATAAATGTTTAGTGAATTTATTGGCATTTTTTACTTAAAACAAGACTTTGGAGATGTGAAGTAGTAAGATAAGGAATTAAAGAATGGACTTGGTTGGGGAGATGAGAAGAACTCACAGGAAAAAACAGCAATAGATGTATCTGAATCAGAAATGTTATATGTGTACCATGATATTATGGGTATTAACACAACTGAAATAATACTTCATCTTGACAAAAGCTAGGAAGGTTTTAGATGGGGGAAAAATTGGGGCTTAAAGGGGGAAGGTACCTTCAAAAACATAATCATGGGAAGCCATTTGAAGTGTCAGGGATATGGGGAAAACATCTTTTTATCCAGATCGTAATGAACCACTAGAGGCATAAGAAAAACATCTACAGGTCTGGGGACTTTTCAAACATTCTTTTGCTTGAAATAAACTTAAAGGTATTAAGGTAATTCTTACCTTATTGGCTCAGGAAACTAAGTGAGGCTCAAGAGAGGTGGAAAGATTTGTCTTGGAGTTCCGAGTCCAAGGCTAATATTCTTTGCATGGAATAGACCTTTGTGTGAAATTGGTCTGGTAATTACCTTTATTTTGATTGTCTCCTAGGCACCCTGCTGGTGATGAGGGCTTCCCACCCTACTGTTTTGGGGATGGCCAAGCATACCACCCTAACCACAGACAGATGAAACTGACAGAAATTTAGTAGTCACATAAACTCTCAGCCCAGGAGAGGACTTTGACACCACACAGGGGCTTGCACTCAGGAACAGAATGAACAAAACCAGCAGGGGCTGGGGGAAACAAGCTCTCTAGTAGCAAGAAGGCAGTGTGTCCCCTGGGTCCCATGGGAAGCTGTGATTGGCTACTCTGATTAATTCCAAAGGTTGCCAGGGAAGAGAAACTCGCCCTTCAGCGATGAGCAGGAACTGTTTTTGGTCCATTTGATAAGGGGTGTTCAGCTAGCAGACATCATACACAAGAACAGTGTGGGGAGAGGCATTTGAAGTTAAGTTGTTTTGAGACTTTTCTGGTTTTGGATGTCAAGACAGAACATACTGTTATTAATCGAAGGCTTTTTTTATCATAACTTTATGAGACTGTTGGCCATTTTATCTTTCTAAATTTTTCATATTCCTCAAAAAGAAGTATGTTTTGTGTGCGTGTGTGTGTGTAAGGTAGGAAATCCTGACTATTTCCTTGTGTCTTAGACTCCCTTTATATTCCTGGCACTTCTCTTCCTATCATTTTCTTGTTTATCTGCAGATACTTTTTTCTTATGGACTACCCTCAAAGAAGGTAAACTCCATAGAGGCAAGGGACCTTTTAAATCATTTTATTTATTTCTGTATTGCAGTGCTTACTATTGTCTCTGGCACATAATGGATGCTCAACAAATTCTGTCAAGAAGAACAAATAAGTATAGTTATAAATTGTAGATATTAAGATATTTTTACTTAATGCTGAATCTTTCTTCAGTCAGAGTAATATACCAAATATGTGACACAGGTCTTTCCTGTACCAGCTTCTGTTTTTAAAATACTGTTGCTACCATTAAATAACATATTTTAGAAGAGGGGACACATTAATAAAAATACAGCTGTAATACTTGATGATGATATCTATGAATACAAAAAAGCAGAGGGGTTTGAGACCTTAAGGTGAAATTGTTCTTGAATAATCAGAAAGAAAGTCACAATTGTTTTTTTCAATCCAGATAAAGGAAACCTTCAACTTCTCTTAGTTACATACTCCTGTTTTCTATACTCTTAAAGACAGGGAATATCAGCAAAGATAATCTTAAATCTCTTTTGATGGAGTTTAAGAAGAAGGATAAATTGCCAAATTTAGTTTCTTTTTAGTTCTTATGACTTTTGTCTGCATACTAAATGTTGTAGGAAATGGAAATGAAACAAAATAAATAATGAGACGTATCTAACACATGTAGATACTATTTGCTACCTGCTTAATTTATAACTGTCAGATATATTTGTGGATCATTCAGAATAGATCTTATAGGGTAGATGGATTGCTAAGTGCCTCCCTCCTTCCCAGAGAGTTAAAAATATTTTCTCCATCTGTCCCTGTGCACATTTCAGAGATCTGTGTTTACAAATAGATTGTGGAATCTGAGATCCTGTTCAGTATAATTCCAATTCCTTTATGGCCCGTTTTATATCCTTTAGCAATACAGACTAGTATAGAACCATCACCAAAAGGTAAGTTTATGTCCTCATATGTATCCCTGGTTTCCCCTGTTTGANTCCTGTTCAGTATAATTCCAATTCCTTTATGGCCCGTTTTATATCCTTTAGCAATACAGACTAGTATAGAACCATCACCAAAAGGTAAGTTTATGTCCTCATATGTATCCCTGGTTTCCCCTGTTTGAAAATTTAAGCAGGAAATTTATAGGATTTAAGTCAAAGTGCTCTATTGGGAGTCTTAACAGTCTTTATGGTGTGATAGAAACATATTGAGGCTGTGTTCCTTCTGTCTGAAGGCGGTCTTGGGATTTTACTGTTTTATAAATTAAAGAAAGGGATTGATGTCATAAATTTATCCGAGAATTCAGTAAAGGTGAGAGTGATTGCTAAAGAAGAGACAACGGTGTAAAAGAGGCTTGTACATTATTCTGCAATATAGGCTGTTTTTTTTCCCCAGGGTTAAAAATAGATTGAATAGGTTGGTGCCAACTTCATTAACATTTATTGGGGAGGGGTTATGTTCCTAATTGGATATGAATCCATTTATTTTATAAGTCTTAAGTATGGCCTTTATGAATGGAGTATACATTTAAAATCTTTAAAATAGTAGTGATATAAAGAATAGGAAGCTTTGTTTATTTTCCAGTGTTTGGGATCCGTTTTGTTTTTCTTTTGACTGAATTTTTGTTGTCATTGCGTTTAGGTAAGAAGGAAGTCAAGCAGGTAAACCAGAGAGGGAGTCGTTGCCGGGGGAGAGGGTGCTGAAGCCGTTAAGTTGATCCTATGCTTTTCAAAGACTGATATATTCTCGATTTATTTTTTTAATACTGTTTTACATGTCAGGAGTCAAAATTTGAGATGACATTTTAGTGCTGTCATTTTCTGCCTCTCTTTCTCTTCTCAATCACCTCCTCTTTCTTCTGCTTATTTATATATTTATTTTAATCATGTACCCTAGTGACTGCTAATGCATAGAAACTACTTTTGAGATTATTAAACTTCCTAAAACTTTATTTGCTTTTGTCCTTTACCCATAAAATAACTCTTAATTCCTTGATTTCTTTATAGATGGCTGCTTTACATATAAATTATTTATACTATTCAGTTTTTGTATATTTTTCTTTTGAAACCAAAATTAAATGGTAACTTTTTCCTTCAGGGTTAATTTTGGGGCTATGTGGTTTTCCTCTCCACAATTATTCTTTTATGCCCTCTAATGGCAGCCTGAGGAAACTCCTATTGGACATAATTTTAAGAAAATAAACTTACAAAAATAAATAAGAGATCACTCAAAGATTTTAATATAAATAACTTTCACACACCAGGCATTCTTGCTGTGGGAAAAAGACCATATGTTCATTTATGAAACTTTGGAAAATGGATCTTCTAGTTGATTAGCCAGAGTTTCTAAGGAATTTCTTTATTTGGATGATTATTTTTAAAACTCTATTTCCAGTTGCANAATAACTTTCACATACCAGGCATTCTTGCTGTGGGAAAAAGACCATATGTTCATTTATGAAACTTTGGAAAATGGATCTTCTAGTTGATTAGCCAGAGTTTCTAAGGAATTTCTTTATTTGGATGATTATTTTTAAAACTCTATTTCCAGTTGCAGTTAAAATTCTTATGTGAGTCTATTAAGGTAATAGATATTTTCCCAAAGTGTTTATTTGCTTTGGAATTAGTAAATATATAGGTTTGCAGATTCAAGCATAGATACCTACACTGTCTTTACAAACTGGCTTTGTGTTTATATTAGGTAGGAACGGGGATGAGGAATGGGAAAATTCAAACATTTCTTTGAAGGCTTATGGCATTTCCTTCAGTGCCTTTACAGAACAAATCTGGACTATAGTAACAAAATATCATCTCTTTTTACTTTTTTAGCCATATATGTTTAGAGAATACCTGATGGAGTAGGCCTGAGTCTCAAACATCAATTGGTTGGAAAATGAACTTTTCCCCTGAGCATGTCTTCCTTTATGACTCTTTGTTGGTTGTGCCAAAATAATTACACTCAATTCTCAAAATTCTGCTAGAAGTTTTTCTTGCCTATAGTGTTAACTTGGAATAATACTCATAAACATTGATATAACTAGATATTTTAAGCATATACTCTAAAATGATATATTCATAAAATTTGTCTCCTCATAAAATTTAAAAGTTCTATGATATGATACTCTACCAAATATTGGAGTATTCTCTAGAATTATGTATAGATATAAAATAGGCTGAATACATAAAAGTTGTTTGAGCCAGGGTCTGTAATGCTGATTATAACAGCTTCTGTTCATAGAACACTTTGCAATGTGCTAGGATCTCTATAGCTCACTTCTAGTCTTCACCTCAATTTTACAAAAAGAAGTCATGGTTCTCATTTAGACTCATGAGAAAATTGAGGCTGAAAGAGTTGGAATCACTTGTACAGTGTCACGATGATATCAAGAGGCAGACCTGGGTTTCTGACTCAACTGATATCTTTGTGAAAATGTTGTACAAGGGGCCAGAATAGAGACTTCAATTTGATTTTTCATTTTCTTCCTACTGCGCTTCATGAATTTTGAATGATCTTCATCTTCACCTTTAAATGTGTACTTGTATTTGGAATAATAGACAAGTGCTGCAATAGAGTTTAATGAATCAGGGCTTTGCTATTTAGCAGAGGTTCAGATTTGGTCTAAGCTGCTTCCTAAATGTGAGACATCCAGTAAATTAAGTAATTTCTTTCCTTTCCATCTATTGAAAAAGATAGTAGCAACACTATACTATAGATATGTAGTGTCAGGAAAGTTAACTCCAGGGAGAAGCAAGAGGGTGGTTATTGAAAGGGGCCCACATTTCGCTTCTGGAGTGCCACTGCTAATTGATAACCTGGGTCACAGATACATGAGATGTGATGATTCATTGATCTGTTCATTTCAGTTGTAAAAAAACAAAACAAAACAAAACATAGAATAAGAGTAACCATGTCAACGGGAGCTTTGTGAGGATTAAATAAGATATAAAAAGCTCATAAAACTCTTTATAAATGACAACTATCACTTTTATTGATATGCTTGAATTCTGCTGTCTTATTTTAAGAATTATTAATCTTTAAAAGTAGGTAATAAAAGCTTAGTTTATATGAATATGATTGTCTAGGTATCTCTTTATAGCTGTAGTTATTGCTATTAGGCAACATTTTATTCTATTTCACCTTTGAATAAGTAAAAATACAAAAACAAATTTTGTTCTTTGTTAAGAAGCAAAATTCAAGGTTCTTGTTTTGATTCACAACATTTAGTTTAGTACTATTATTGTCAAAATGTAAAATCCCAATAAGCTACTCTCAACTAACGATATTATTTAATGTAACTGAATCTTTGGGCCTAACATGAAGTTTTTTTACATACGACTCTAGGTTTTGTACTGGTTTGGAACATTGAGAAAGATGGAAGTGTTTGATGAAATTGGGCAGAGAAATCCTGACTGAGGAAGTTGGAGGAGTGCCAGGTATGTACGTTACAGAGCACTTTAACTGTGTCATCGTACTAGAAACAGCAACAATGCCTGTTGGATAGGTAAGGTTTTTTAATCACTCCATTTTATAGATGAGAATCGAAGATTTAACAATAGCTAAATAGCTTATCAGTCACACAGCTAATAAAAGATACAGCTAGATGTTTACTACCAGAGCCGACCACAAATGGCCTTCCAATGTTCTTCTTACTGCTTCATGAGGCCTTTTTTAAAAGTGGTGCTAGTGGTAAAGAACCCGCCAGACAATGCTGGAGACTTGAGAGATGTAAGTTAGATCCTTAGGTCAAAGATTCCCTGGAGAATGCAACTCACTCCAGTATTCTTGCCTGGAGAATCCCATGGACAGAGGAACCTGGCAGGCTACAATCCATGGGGTCACAAAGAGTCAGACATGATTGAAGCCACTTAGCGGCAGCAGCAACTCACAACTGGCCTGACATNACTCCAGTATTCTTGCCTGGAGAATCCCATGGACAGAGGAACCTGGCAGGCTACAATCCATGGGGTCACAAAGAGTCAGACATGATTGAAGCCACTTAGCGGCAGCAGCAACTCACAACTGGCCTGACATAGAGGAGACACAGAATATTGCTTCAACAAAGCTCACTGGAAGGAACCAAGGAAGAATACCAAAAATGAAACTTTCTAATATTTAAAACACAGCTAACCTTCTTTCCACACACTAGCTTCCGAAAGAATCATTCCTTTGAAAGAACTGTAACAAGTTGCACAGTGAATTTTTTTTTCTGGATTCCAGGGGTACCTGAATGGTAATGCTATTATTGTAAGCAGGGTTGCATGTTGCTTTATGGTATGTTATCATATTATTGCTCCCATAATTTGAATAAATTGCATTTTTCTTCATTTTATATCTGAAAAGAGGAGTAGTGGATCACTTACTGCCATCCCTTCTAAGTAAGCAGCTGTCTTATTGATTCCTCCTGGAGGAACTTGCTGACTTCAATAGGTGATCTAAGAATAAAGGAATTTAGCTGTTCATAGTCCTCAAGGGCAGAGAAGTACATGTCTTCTTTATCCTCCAGCCATGCAGACCTCTACACATTTTTCATAATGCATCTGGTTTCTCCATTTGAGACTTTCTCTTATCTCCAAATACCTTGTAGCACTTCTCCTTTGGGACTGCAGTTTGCTGCCTCAGCAAGTTAACTAAAACTTAAAACTTTCATGTTTAATAGTGTGAGGCCACTTGGGTCTTTCTCCTAAGTGATGAATATGATAAAACATGGCATTTTCCTAGTTTCTGGTACTCTCTAATGGTTTTGGATTAGAGTAGAAAATAAGTCTTAAAAAAGTCCAGATTTTAAAATATAAGTTTCTACCTGTTATTGGAAACTTAAAGAAATGAGCTCATTGATATTTTACCCTGGTTTTAGAAACATCATTATTAGCTTGGTGGTATGGAATAAGGAGGGGGATTAATTAATCTTGGTAGAATACAAAGAACAATAAATGTGGAGTAAGAGGTGCTAGTTTCCAGTCCTAGTCCTGTCATTTGACAGCTTTGGAAAGTTACTTGCCCCTCCAACTCTTAGCTTCACTTATAAGTGTGTAAGTGTCTGCTGTGTCTGACTCTTTGCAACCCCACGGACTGTGGCCTGCCAGGCTCCTCTATCCATGAAGTTCTCAAGGCAAGAATACTAAAGTGGGTAGCCACTGCCTTCTCCAAGGGATCTTCCTGACCCAGAGATCAAACCTAGGTCTCCAGCATTTCAGATGGATTCTTTGCCATCTGAAAGAAGGGAAAGCCCCAACTTCATTTATAAAATGGCACAAATAATTTCTTATCTCACAGGTTCTCATGGTGGTCTCACAAAGTCATATTTGGAAACACTTTACATATCACTTTTCTATAAAAGTATGAAGTATTGCTATTTTTTTTTCAGATAACCATATACATATATCTTATTTTTAGAAATCCAAGTAGCTTTACTATTCATGTTTACCAAGAGTTTAAAAAGGTGTACCAAACCCAGTTAAATGAATAGCATGGTGTTAATATTCAGGAGAGTTTCCCAATTTCCATGTTTTGAATAATTTTAATGTTTTGCCCTGGCCTTCAGGCAGGTCTTAGGGTAGCCAGAAACCTGAGAACCCACATACAATTACTCGTGTGCTGTGCAAATTCTACAATTTTCTGTATATACTATGTTATGGGAAAGTTGGGAGACCCTACCAGGATGATTAAAAATCAGAGAACATATATCTCTTGTTTCTTTGAAGGATATAATCTGATAGAGCAAGTGGGACTTCTCAGGTGGTGCTAGTGGTAAAGAACCTAATTGCCAGTGCCAATGCAGGAGACATAAGGGACGGGTTTGTTCCCTGGGTTGGGAAGATCCCACTCCAGTATTCTTGCTTAGAAAATCTCACAGACAGAGGAGCCTGGTGGGCTATAGTCCATAGGGTCGCAAAGAGTTGGACATGCTGAAGCGACTTAACATGCAGAGCAGCATAGTAGATGGTTCAGATGACTTAAGAGCAATTACAAAGCACAGTACTGAGTTTAAAAACCTAAAGTACTGTTTGGATATCATTGTAATGGGGAATATTTGAATTAGTGGAATAAAATGAATTTAGGTATTCAGCTTCTAAGTAGAACTTGGACATGAATTGCATACAGAAGGAGATGCCTCACACCCAGAATTTTGAAAGAGTTAAGAAAGGATATAGAGGATAAGAAGATAATGCTGATTATACTGCTGTTTTAAATAGACAACAAAAGAGACACAGACGTATAGGACGGACTTTTGGCCTCTGAGGGAGAGGGAGAGGGTGGGATATTTGGGAGAATGGTATTGAAGCATGTATACTATCAGGTAAGAAACGAGGCACCGGTCTATGTTCAATGCAGGATGCAGGATGCTTGGGGCTGGTGCATGGGGATGATCCAGAGAGACAATGTTGGGTGGGAGTTGGGAGGGGGATTCAGGATTGGGAGCTCGTATACACCTGTGGTGGATTCATGTCGATGTATGGCAAAACCAATACAGTATTGTAAAGTAGAATAAAGTAAAACAAACAAACAAACAAACAAAAAAAGAAACCAAGTTAGGCTGCCAGGAGAGAGAGAGAGAGAGAGAGAGAGAGTGTGTGTGTATGCTCAGTTGTGTCTGACTACTGAAATCCATGGATTGTAGCCTTCCAGGCTCCTCTGTCCATGTGATTCTCCAGGCAAGAATACTGGAGTGGGTTGCCATTTCCTCTTCCAGGGGATCTTCCTGACCCAGGAATTTCAGGGTTAAAGAGTTGCATTGTGAACATTTGAACAATAGCCATGACTGTTATACTGAAGAGTTTGGATTTACCACCTGTATTAAATTCCTATTACTGCTGAAACAAACTTCATAGCTTAAAACTATTTATATACATTTTAGTTTTGGAGGTCTGCAGTCTAAATAGGTTGACTAGATTGTGTTCCTTCTGGAGGCTCAAGGGGAGAATCCATTTCTTTGCTTTTAAGGCTTCTAGATGTCACTTGAAATCTTGGATTCATGATCCTTTTGTGTGTCACTGAGGCCTTTGCTTATGTCATCACATTTCTATCTCTCTGATTATGGCCCTCCTGGGTGATTACATTGGGTTCACACAGATAATCTAGGACAATTTCCCAGTCCCCAAATCCGTAACTGAGTCACATTGCAAAGTCCCTTTTATCATTTAAAGTAACATATTTGCAGGTTCTGGGGACTAGAATGTGGACATTTTGGGGAGAGAATATTATTTACTCTACCACACCAGTATAGTTGATGTGTAGTGATAGGTCTTGAATAGGTGATTTTTGTTTCTCATATATAATTTTGTATTTGTCTATAGTTGTGTGTGTATGTGTATAAGTAATGACTCACATGCATATGCCCAAGCATATGTCTTCCAAAAAAGTGTTTTACATCTAACCAGATATACTATAAATTATGTGAATACTTGAATTGTATGAATGGATTATATCAATTTTATTCTCTACAATGTTTATTCTCTACTGAAATGTCTGGAACATATTAGATTAACAGTGCTTCAGTGAAGTGATATTGAGTCAGTAATTAGCCTCTCTATGGCAAGAAAAATGGTATTTATCGACCAGCTGGAATAAGTCCATTCTATCATATGGATGATTTAGATGCATTATTTCAGGGAATAAAATTCTGTGTAAATAGCAAAGACGGTGGATAGATGACCATGACAGATAAAGCTCACCATTTTGCCCTCGGTCTCATACCTTGTCACACTGAGATGTTATCATTGATTTATTTGACAGCTTAGCACATCTAAACTGCAAGCAACTTAAATTAGTTCTTCCTCCTCCTCCTCTTTCCCCTCCTTCCTTTCACCCTTCTCCATCTTCCACGTCTGATGTGTAATGTAATTCTTAAGACCATAGTAGATTCCTTATATAGCTTTTCTATTGGTCAATGACGAATTATAAAATATAGTGATGAAAAAGTCCCATTTATATTAGCAAAAACATCTGCAAAAAACTTTGTATCTAAAATAAACCTTTATAGACTATAAAAGATGAAGAAGTTCCTGCTTAAGTTTCAATAAAATTAAAACTCTAGTCCTGACTAAATTAATGTACAAATTTAAGGCATTTCCAAGCAAAATTTCAAGGGATTATCTTTGAAATTTGACAAAATGATTGAAATGTGTATATGAGAGAATAAATATATGAAGGAACCAATTTTATAAAAATTAAGAGGGATACTTGTATTACCAGACATTAATAAGTAATATAATGATATTAACCAAATATAATAAAGATAGGACAGAAAGAATCCTAAAATAAATGTGTGTGAATACGTATAATATTATGTTTTAGAATTTCAAATTAGGCTAGATCATTCAGAAAATAGTTTTGTGACAGCTGGCTAATTATACAGGACAAAAATTAGATCCCTAACTTCCACCATAAGAAAAACTGCAGATTACCATATTTTGGATATTAAAACACTAGAACTAGTGAATAAATATATCTTGTAGTGGGAAAAGCACTTTCAAACAGGCTATTTTTACAGAAAATCATGTTGTAAAAGAGTAATACATCTGATTATGGAACAGGGCCAGACAAATGTGATTAATTTGAGATTCTGTTTAGTTTAGGCAACCCAGCTTTTCTAGATCATCAAAGAGGAGCTTGTAATTTTGTCAGCCCAATTTAATCTGCCATCCCTTTTTAGAAGAGTTGCATATTTTTCTTTGGAAAGAGTCAATGGTATAATAAACTTGAGAGCAAGAGAGTGCACACACTGAGAGCTGGGAAGTGCTTAAATGGTAGAGGAGGAAAGAAGTGGGGAAGGGAGAGAGAACTGAAAAGAAGGGGTGGGGGAAGGGGAGGGGAGAAAGAAAGGAAAGCTCAAGCTCAAAGATCTTGACTGTGGAAAAGTTTGTTTTGGAAGTTTTATAGAGTATGCAACTAGGACAGCTGCCATGTTTGAATTAGACTGGGCAAAATAACTAACTCCAGGCTATGATATATGGGGTGACAACCCATCCAGAGCTGCATGCTTTAGTGCAGGGGTGCAAATACCTCAATATATGTATTATCTCCAGTGTGTGGAAGAGAAAGATGAGTTTGGAATCAAGTGTCACCCTTTGTACCCCTCACTTTACTTCCACCATCATCCAAATGACTTAATTTCCTAGCCGACTATATTTGGAATATTCCCTTTCACACAGCTCTTGATATTCACTTCAAACACTTTTCAGTTGCATGGAAATGTTACGGTAGAGCGGAATGACTTGCTCAAAGATGCATATTATTTTGGAGATGGCCCTACAGGTAAATTCTTCCTCTTAGGTAGAATGAACCACAGATGGAGTCGTGTAAGTCCTAGAGGGGCTTACTAAATGGGTGAGTTCACCAGAGTCTGCTATTTCTTTTGAAACTGTATGAACATGATATACCAAATGAAAGCCAAAGGCCGAAGTCTCATCTCAATGGAATCTGTGGTTTTAGACTCATGAAACTTATTTAGGTGAAACTTGGGTTTCCCACAGCTGTGCCTGAAACTTCCCATGGCAAAGAAGTTACATCATTGCAGGCAGCTTAGCAAATGCATGTACTTAATTTATTACTATGTTCAGCTCTGTCAGCAGAGAAAAGAATTAACATAAACCTATTAGACCACTGTTATATGATAACAAATCAAAACATTCATTTTAAAGGCAAATTTTAGAAATATAGATAGAATATAAATGTGGGATGATTCTACATTTAACAAATATTTAAAGGGAGGAATACTGAAAAAGTACCTTCTTTACAAAATGATTCCTTATTTATGGCCAATAGAATAACAGCAGTATCATCCTATCATGGCTCATTTATAGAAAAATTTTATAAATTTTAGCATTATAATCTGAAACATTATGAAATTAAATAGCAAAAATGTTTCTGATGCAAAGTTTATAGAAAAGCAACCTTTTCTGTTAAAGCATGTGCTGGTAGAGAAGGGTGATAATAAAGTGAATGTTAAATAGAATTAGAGTGAAATCAGTGAGTTTAAGAATTGATCAGTTCAGTTCAGTCACTCAGTCATGTCCAACTCTTTGGGACCCCATGAATTGCAGTATGCCAGGCCTCCCTGACCATCAAGAGCTCCCGGAATTCACCCAAACTCATGTCCATCAAGTCAGTGATGCCATCCAGTCATCTCATCCTCTGTTGTCGCCTTTCCCTCCTGCCCTCAATCCCTCCCAGCATCAGAGTCTTTTCCAATGAGTCAACTCTTCACATGAGGTGGCCAAAGTACTGGAGTTTCAGCTTTAGCATCATTCCTTCCAATGAACACCCAGGACTGATCTTTAGGAAGGACTGTTTGGATCTCCTTGCAGTCCTAGGGACTCTCAAGAGTCTTCTCCAACACCACAGTTCAAAAGCATCAATTCTTCGGCACTCAGCTTTCTTCATATTCCAACTCTCAACATCCATACATGACCACAGGAAAAACCATAGCCTTGACTAGACGGACCTTTGTTGGCAAAGTAATGTTCTAGGTTGGTTACAACTCTCCTTCCAAGGAGTAAGTGTCTTTTAATTTCATGGCTGTAGTCACCATCTGCAGTGATTTTGGAGCCCCCAAAATAAAGTCTGACACTATTTCCACTGTTTCCCCATCTATTTCCCATGAAGTCATATGCCCAGATGCCAGGCTCTTAGTTTTCTGAATGTTGAGCTTTAAGCCAACTTTTTCACTTTCCTCTTTCACTTTCATCAAGGGGCTTTTTAGTTCCTCTTCACTTTCTGCCATAAGGGTGGTGTCATCTGCATATCTGAGTTTATTGATATTTCTCCCTGTCTCTTATACACATCTCGCTTATTCCTTGAAAGGAAAGTTATGACCAACCTAGATAGCATATTCAAAAGCAGAGACATTACTTTGCCAACNTATCATCTGCATATCTGAGGTTCTTGATATTTCTCCTGGCAATCTTGATTCCAGTTTGTGCTTCTTCCAGCCCAGCATTTCTCATGATGTACTCTGCATAAAAGTTAAATAAACAGGGTGACAATATACAGCCTTGACATACTCCTTTTCCTATTTGGAATCAGTCTGCTGTTCCATGTCCAGTTCTAACTGCTGCTTCCTGACCTGCATACAGGTTTCTCAAGTGACAGGTCAGGTGGTCTGGTATTCTCATCTCTTTCAAATTTTTCCAATTTATTGTGATCCAGACAGTCAAAGGCTTTGGCATAGTCAATAAAGCAGAAATAGATGTTTTTCTGGAACTCTCTTGCTTTTTTGATTGATAGTACTATTGTTTAATAGCATATTAGAGATTTGTTTTTGGTTGTAGTGATATTTGATGTAAATATAATTTTTTGGGTTATTTCAATCACAGGAACTAATAGATTAATTATTAAAAATAAGCTTTAGTCTTAGACATTTTACAATTGCCACATAATGTCACAGAATTGAATTTTGAACAAGTCACTTCACCTTCATGAACCTCATTTTTCACTTTTATTGAATAAGAGTATGGACTAGTTCACCTGTGAGTTTATTCTCACCTATAAACTTGAATAATTCCAAATGTCTTTGAGGACACAGACATCCTGGCTTTGCTGTAACCAACCAAGAAACTCAAAGCAAAACAGAAGGTCAATGTTTCTGAGGACATTTATGTTCTGTGGTTCATTGAATGGGATTTCTACTACTACAGTGCATTCTAAGGGACATCTTTTTAAACACATTTTAACATTTACGAAATTGGGATTAGTTTTACATGTGATGGAAAGCCATAGTTCAACCTTTAAGAGGATTTTTCCTTACAGTTACATAAAATAGGGACTTAATTTATTCTTTGTGGAGTCTTAGAGTTGATGAAATTTAGAATATGTCAGGTGGAATGCTGTGTGCCAATAACTGGTGCCTGTAATGGATAAAGATTCCATTCTAAACACAAAACCACATGAAGTGTTAAAACTGCAACAGTGTTATATATGCCCTGAGATCACATCACCACAATGTATCCTCATTTACCACCAGCCTCACATCAGCCCTTCTTCACTTAGAATGTTCCCTCCAAATAAATTTATGCTGAATTGTATATACTTCCAGACAATAGGATAATTTTAATGTACTATTTCTAGAATAAAATATATATTGATGAGATAATCATGTGGCCTAAATGAGAAAATAATTGGGAGCACTTTCTTTCTAAGAATATTTGCCGACAATTAAATGCCATTTTTCCTGCTTCTGTCTCCAATTTACTGTTCATTTCATGGATCAATTTAATCCTCATCTGACCCTTTAAAAATGTTCACAATTTATGTTATTCATTGTTTCAATCTATAAGTAGTTATCACTTTACAACATTTTTCTAACTTTTCAAAAATAATTTTGGTTTCATGGTATTTCACTCTGGACTTGTATTCATAAATGAAGCTAGTTGCAGAATTATCTTTTTCCTTGGGAACCATAGCAAAGCATGAGTTCCATAGTTGCTTTCATTCAACAGATATATTTTGAGGGCCTACTATATACTAGTTTCCTATTAGTATTGAATAAAGCAGACAGAATTTACATAAGGTTATATTAAGTGGAAGACAGCGTAATTGTTCCCACGTTGTTAGGCATTTAGGCATTTCTCCATAAGGAAATCTCTCTGATATCTACTTTCCTTCCTTCCTTTTTTCTTCCCTCCTTCTCTTTCTTCTTTCATTCTTCCCTTCTTTCCTTTATATTAATTCTGTAGGATAAATTACCAAAGATAGAATTGATTCTCAAAGATGTGAACAGTTTTTTGGGGGGATAAGTGGGCTCTTAATTTACAGTTATACATTTTAGTGTTTTGATATAAAATGGTTATTTGCTTAAACAAAATGAAAAAATTATGCCACTGTTTGGCTGGTAAAATTTAAGATGGAGCTACAGAGATATTTTAATTATATATGGGCTCTGTATAAATAATTTGTTTGAATTATATTATATTAACTATTGTGAATAAGCACTCCCAATTATAAATATAGCTTTAGTTCTTAAAGAGTTAAAGGACATGGGGTTTAATTATTGAATACCTAGAACTAATAAGATAAAATGATCAAATGAGAATGTAACATGACTTTTAGAAATGCTACTTAACCAAAGTCAGCAGCATTATGGAAATGGAGAAATGTTCACTGCCAAGGAAACTTAAACTTTGAACAAGCCCTGGAAGACATTCTCTTGGAACTGATCCTAATTTTGCAAAGAGATGTAACAGATGATCTAAGAAGTCCTTTATTTTCTGGGACACTATAAGAAAATGATAGTTCATTTTTCCATTGTAGTACATAGGGATTTAGAAACATTACTCATACCCATCACCTGTTCATTGATGAAAGATTAAAATCCTTATAAATATGCACATGTATGTGAACATCATACATTCCTTATTAACTGTTTCTGATGTAAGCATCCCTTTCTGGTATAACCACCTGCAGAGCTTTATGGACATTCTTTCTAGTCACTCCCATGGGGTCTGGGCATGAACATACCAGTTACCTCTTTGAGCAGAAAATAAAAATGAACAACTAGTTAATGCAACAGCTTAATTTTTTAAAAAGATATAAAATCAAATTTACAAGTCAATTAAGCCATTAGGAAAGGACAGAAAACAGTAGTTTTAAAAACAAAAACTATTTCAATCTCAAAGAGGATATTGATCATAGATTCTGTAGAACTATGGTAAATTGGTCTGTTTCCTTCTTTATTAAGAACATAAATAAAAGCTATATATTTAACACTTTCAAATATATATTTTTGCTACAGTGATATTTAGTTCCTGAACCACTAAGATTTGTGTGTGTGTGTTTGTATAACATTCAGTATTATCAGTGTTATGAGAGAGAAGATAGCAAATTTCAAATTTCAGCAGGGAATAGTGCCTATACAAATATGCCATGTAAAGCAGTATCAGAAAGAAGAAGGTTAAAAAAATAAAGAAAACTATAAACTAATATATTCCAAATAGCCTACTAGTATGGTCAATTTTACCTTTAATAATTTACCATTAAAAGTTATATAATCCAATCTTAAAGTGACATTTTCATATAATCCTAATTTAACTTCATGACAAGAAATTCTGATGTGAACCATTTAGAGATGTTGCATGTGACTCCATAACTAACTGCAGAAATAGACTATGGGTGAGATAACTCTAAACAGTGGGTGGATCTCAGCATGCTCCGGCATCTAGAACAAAACTAGTGTTTGTACTTAGCTCTTTTTTCTGAGAGTTAATCACCACATTCAGTCACTATTTGTGAGAATTCCGTAAGTGTCACTCTAGCTTTCTGAAAGTCTTGACTGGGTATTTATTGTCTGATTAGGAGGCAATAGCACACAATATTGTTGGTAGGACTGTGAGTTAGATTTCTGAATGTAGAACACTATTTTACTTGAAAGTACAATCGTGGAAGTGCCTTTGGTTATGCCTTTAAACAGAATTGTGTCAGATAACTGTGGCAAAGATATGTCTCTCAAATGAGAAGCCAGATATTGTGAGGAAGGTCACAGAATTTGACTAGAAAGTAGAAACTTGGTCTTCTGGTTTCAAATGCTCAGAAAACAAACTAAAGAGCCAACTCTTTTTGGAAAGTGGAGGTAAAGATATTACCTCCCACCTCCATCTGTGCTACTGCAGATTTCTCCTCATTCTAAACTCTGGCTTTGTTCTTGCTCTCCTCATCCAACCTGCATTCAAAGACCCAGTCCTGACCCAGCTTATCTTCAGTCTCTCCCAGTCACTACACATCACTGAACATGGTATTGTCATTTCTAGTGACTGTCATATACTCCATCTTTCTTGACTTTACCACTTCAAATTCTGTATTGGTTCCTGAGGTGCAGCCTGCTCAGGACACTGCATGTGCTGCTTCCCTTGGGTACCAAAGACCAGTGGGCCGTAATCTGTAGAAACCTCAATACACTCTGTCCTCAGTTCAGTTCAGTTCAGTCACTCAGTTGTGTCCGACTCTTTGCGACCCCATGAATTGCAGCATGCCAGGCTTCCCTATCCATCACCAACTCCCAGAGTTCACCCAAACTCACGTCCATCGAGTCAGTGATGCCATCCAGCCATCTCATCCTCTGTCATTCCCTTCTCCTCCTGCCTCCAATTCCTCCCAGCATCAGAGTCTTTTCCAATGAGTCAATTCTGCACATGAGGTGGCCAAAGTATTGGAGTTTCAGCTTTAGCATCAGTCCTTCCAAAGAACACTCAGGACTGATCTCCTTTAGGATGTCTGTCCTAGTCAACACATAAACTATCTTGCATATCAGGACATTCAGGACAACTCCCTACAACAAAGGATTCACTTGACAATATCACCAAGGACTCAGATTTTTTTTTTCCCCACCTCCCCTCTGTTATCTTGAGTCATTACTCTTTTTGTTTGGGCTTCCCTGGTGGCTCAGACAGTTAAGTGTCTGCCTGCAATGCTGGAGACCTGCGTTCAATCCCTGGGTTGGGAAGATCCCCTGGAGAAGGAAATGGCAACCCACTCCAGTACTCTTGCCTGGAAAATTCCATGGACTGAGGAGCCTGGTAGGCTACAGTCCCTGGGGTCACAAAGAGTCAGACAAAACTGAGCGACTTCACTTTTTGTTCAGTCTGGAGACAAAATGGCTGCAACAGTTTCAGGACCAAGTTGCAGCACAAAAATGCAAATAACAGAAGAGAGTCAGAATTTGGTCACATGCTCATTCCAGAACCACTGGAATTATCCTTAGACCTGTGGTTCTCAACAGGGGGTGATCTCGTCCCCCAGCATTTAGCAATGTGTGCAGATAATCTTGGTTGTCACAAGTGAGAGGAAACAAAAAATTATCCAGGACAAGATATCAAGAGTGTCATGGTTGAGAAATTCTACCTTAGACAATCAGAATCACTCATGAATCTGGGGAGTGGGTTTGCTTCTTCTGAAGAATATAGTTGTTTATGGGAGAAGTGGATGTCTCAGCAAAACAAGAGTTCTACTAAGAAGGAATAAGAATGGCAAGAATGTTGGATTTGTAACTAACAGTGTCTACTATGACCAACCTGGGCTGTTCTTTCTTTTTTTTCCCTTTCCCGCACTGCATGGCATGTGGGATCTTAGTTCCTGCACCAGCTGGATGGTGCTGTGTTCCCTGTTTTGGAAGTGCAGAGTCTTAACAACCAGACCACCAGGGAAGTTCCTGGGGTGTCCTCTTTATGTTTTTCATTGGTTGTCCAACTCATATGTATTCTATAGACAGTACTATGAGCAGTTTTATTAAAGTATATAGTTGATTTGCAGTGTTGTATTAGCTTCTGGCGTACAGCAAAATGATTCAGTTACACATATATATGTGTGCCTATACACATATATATTCTTTTTTATATTCTTTTCCATTATGGTTTATTACAGAATATTGAATATAGCTCCCTGTGCTACATAGTAAGACCTTGTTGTTTATCTATTTTATGTGTATATATAACAGTTTGTATCTGTTAATCTCAAACTCCTAATTTACCCCTCCCACATTCCTTCCCCCTTTATTAAGCATGAGCTTGTTTTCTATTAATATGTACAAACAGGAGTTTTTTTAGTAGACTTCTCTGAGTGTAGTCCCCTCTTGCCAATTACTTTCCCCTGCCTGGACTATTTTCTATGCAGTAGGAAGTGTACTACTTCATAGTATTACACGCATCCCTTGAATTTTGATTACCCTTTACTTTTCCAAAACTTTCCCTAGTCTGTAATATCTTTAGATGATGGTGGTGGTTTAGTCACCAAGTTGTGTCCGACTCTTGCGACGCCATAGACCGTAGCCCGCCAGGCTCCTCTGTCCATGGGATTCTCCAGGCAAGAATACTGAAGTGGGTTGCCATTTCCTTCTCCAGGGGATCTTCTCAACCCAGGAATCAAACCTGGGTCTCCTGCATTACAGGCAGATGATCTATCAACTGAGCATGAAGAAAGCCCTCATATCTTTAGATGGTNCTCTGTCCATGGGATTCTCCAGGCAAGAATACTGAAGTGGGTTGCCATTTCCTTCTCCAGGGGATCTTCTCAACCCAGGAATCAAACCTGGGTCTCCTGCATTACAGGCAGATGATCTATCAACTGAGCATGAAGAAAGCCCTCATATCTTTAGATGGTAGGGACTATATCCTTTTCATGTCAAGAGGTCCATCAAAAAGCAGCATGTATGACAAATAGTGTGTGAGTAAATGAGCGACTGTCCAAGGAAGAAGATGAATCACATCCCTAAATTTATCACCTTGTGACCTAAATCTATGGGCAGTTCCTGAAGTTTCAGAAGTTTGGCTTTGGAACCTAGAATCTGACACAAAACAAGAAGGTGTCCCTGATCTATATCTGCTCTCGACTTTTCACCACTACTCAGATGGCTACTAATTATGTTGATAATATAATTCTGTGTACAGCACACATGACATGATAGCCTCTAGCAGCATGCTACTGCTGCTGCTAAGTCGCTTCAGTCGTGTCCAACTCTGTGAGACCCCATAGACAGCAGCCCACCAGGCTCCTCTGTCCTTGGGATTCTCCAGGGAAGAACACTGTAGTGGGTTGCCGTTTCCTTCTCCAATGCATGAGAGTGAAAAGTGAAAGTGAAGTCACAAGACAATATCCTAAGACGTCAGTCTTTTCTCTACTGAGGGAAGGTGTCTTTGGCTTTTGGTGAATACTCTTAGTAACAAAGCGCAAAACAGAAGAAATGTGCACAAGAGTCAGTAAATGTTAACCTGTAAGAATTCTATAAGGAAATTGGAATTTTGCCAAATTTCTCTTTATTTTAGCTTGGTACTTTACTTACCAGTTAGTAGGAGGTGGAAAAAGAATATTTTGACTTGCAGTAGGTACTTCAATTGTATAATAAAAGAATCCATTGCAATTCTTTATTGAAGTAATGAAAACAGCATTTTTATTTAAAGTTAATCTGATAAGAATGTAAATAGCTATGTTTCATGCTCTTCCATAGGAGTTTTATTTTTGAAAACAATAATATCAAAGTGTATGTTTCCTTTCAAAACGTGAGGATTCATAATACATTTATATTCACATAATTTTTATTGTGTATCAGAAAGCAGAATATATTCTTACTAAAACAGCAGGGAAAAAAATTAAAAAACTCAATGTAATTAAGGTGATGTGTTAGAGATTCATATGAGCTCTTCAATGTAAATTCTGCATTCAAGGGTCTGTAAGATGATATAAAGTCTTCTTAGGCAGAAAGTTTTAATAAAGACACAAACCAATTTAGCATATTACTGTGAGAAAATGTTAACATTAAGGGAAAGGAGATACATATAAAATTTATTTTTACTGCACTATTTAAAATTCTTTTGTGTGTGTGTGGTGCACTTAATATAATACTCTTTGAAAGAATTCATTTTATTTTATTTTTTTTTTACTTTTTCCTTTCCAATCTATGGATATTTTATTTCTTTTTATTGTTTTTTTTTAAATTTATTTATTTTTTGATTTGACTTTACAATACTCTGTTGGGTTTGCCATACATCGACATGAATACACCACAGGTGTACATAAGCTCCCAATCCCGAATCCCCCTCCCACTTCCCACCCCACAACGTCTCTCTGGATCATCCCTGTACACCAGCCCCAAGCATCCTGCATCCTGCATCAAACATAGACTGGTGATTCGTTTCTTACATAATAGTATATATGCTTCAATGCCATTCTCCCAGATCATCCCGCCCTCTCCTACTCCCTCTGAGGCCAAAAGTCCATTCTCTATGTCTGTGTCCTTTTGTTGTCTCACATACAGGGTCATCATTACTATCTACAGGCCAATATCACTGATGAATATAGATGCAAAAATCCTTAACAAAATTCTAGCAATCAGAATCCAACAACACATTAAAAAGATCATACACCATGACCAAGTGGGCTTTATCCCAGGGATGCAAGGATTCTTCAATATCCGCAAATCAATCAATGTAATTCACCACATTAACAAATTGAAAAATAAAAGTCATATGATTATCTCAATCGATGCAGAGAAGGCCTTTGACAAAATTCAACATCCATTTATGATAAAAACTCTCCAGAAAGCAGGAATAGAAGGAACATATCTCAACATAATAAAAGCTATATATGAGAAACCCACAGCAAACATTATCCTCAATGGTGAAAAGTTGAAAGCATTTCCCCTAAAGTCAGGAACAAGACAAGGGTGCCCACTCTCACCGCTACTATTCAATATAGTTCTGGAAGTTTTGGCCACAGCAATCAGGGCAGAAAAAGAAATCAAAGGAATCCAAATTGGAAAAGAAGAAGTAAAACTCTCACTGTTTGCAGATGACATGATCCTCTACATAGAAAATCCTAAAGACTCCACCAGAAAACTACTAGAGCTAATCAATGAATATAGTAAAGTTGCAGGATATAAAATCAACACTCAGAAATCCCTTGCATTCCTTTACACTATTAATGAGAAAGTAGAAAAAGAAATTAAGGAAACAATTCCATTCACCATCGCAACAAAAAGAATAAAATACTTAGGAATATACCTACCTAAAGAAACTAAAGACCTATACATCGAAAACTATAAAACACTGATAAAAGAAATCAAAGAGGACACTAATAGATGGAGAAATATACCCTGTTCATGGATTGGAAGACTCAATATAGTGAAAATGAGTATACTACCCAAAGCAATCTACAGATTCAATGCAATCCCTATCAAGCTACCAGCGGTATTTTTCACAGAACTAGAACAAATAATTTCAAGATTTGTATGGAAATACAAAAAACCTCGAATAGCCAAAGCAATCTTGAGAAAGAAGAATGGAACTGGAGGAATCAACTTGCCTGACTTCAGGCTCTACTACAAAGCCACAGTCATTAAGACAGTATGGTACTGGCACAAAGACAGAAATATAGATCAGTGGAACAAAATAGAAAGCCCAGAGATAAATCCACACACCTATGGACACCTTATCTTCGACAAAGGAGGCAAGAATATACAATGGAGTAAAGACAATCTCTTTAATAAGTGGTGCTGGGAAAACTGGTCAACCACTTGTAAAAAAATGAAACTAGATCACTTTCTAACACCACACACAAAAATAAACTCAAAATGGATGAAAGAATTCATTTTAGAATGTTTAGGTGAATTTTTAGTCACTTTTCTCCAGTCACAGTCCGTTTTTCTCCAACTTATAATTTCTCCAACCATTATAATTTTGCTTACAGCACTCACTTTCTCTAGAACTTCCGAAATAGTCTTCCAATGGCTCACCCTTCTTCCATTCTTGTTCTCTGTACAAAGCCCTGGTTGACTGAGAAAAATGCATACCCTAAAAGTTGAGAATTATGTTTTACTTGGTAGATAAAACTGAGGACTTAAGCCCGGAACATAGCATGTCAGATTACTCTGAGAGACTGCTCTGGAGAGGTAAGAGAAGAGCCAAGAAATTTAGGAGTTTTTACAACAAAGGCTAGGTAACCAGAACTTCAAAAGAGTACTGTTTAATTAAATAAAACCAGACATCTCAAGTAAAGGAATTCAGCACTTGGCTGTGTTTCTATATGTGAAATGAAGTGAGAGTCTGTGTTCATGGAAATCATTCCTTTGATATGCACCTCAGCTATCTGGGGCCAGTCTCCTGGGCTTTCTCATTCTCATCTCCTCTGGGTGCACCACTGGGAGTGGCTGCTATGTCTGAGGGTTTGATGATGAGCATTAAGTTTCCAACCTGACTTCCTTTGGGGCTCACGGCCTGGGATGGCTGTAAGTCTTAATGGTTGCAACATCCCCCCCCCCTTTTTTTTTTTTTACTGTACTGATATATGACAGGCAACACTTCTTTTATTGACATCCTCCATCAGATAAGATAAGGGCCTGAGAATATCTCCAGTTTTCTTGAAAACATTCAATGATTTCTTGTGGCACTGACAAAAATTCAAAATCTTTAATCCAATCTATACTGACCCTCATGATTTATCAACCTCTTTGAGTGAGGTCCTTTCACTATTAGGAGGGTCCTAGAGTCCCCCAGTGATAATAACCAAACCCTGCGCCTAAAAGCTTCACTTCTTAAACCGTTCTAGTGTTTTTCTCTCCACTCACTGTATTTCCGCCATACTGGCTTTCAATGATTTGTTGGCTAAATGCAGCAAGCTCATTTTCACCTTAGGGTGATTAACTTGCTCTTTTCTCTGCCTGGAACCTTCTCCCCTCAGATCTTCAATTGGCTGGCCTGCTCTTGTCAGTCAAAACACAGTTTCAATATCACCTCTTTAGAGAAGCTTTTTCTGCCAGAAAATCTAAAGTCATCCTTCTCCTAATCTCAGTTACTCTCTATGTAATGTTACTGTATTGTTTCTTAAAAAAACAAATACTGGTTTCTATCCTAAAATTCCAATCTATCCCTCTTCCTCCCCTTCTTTCGTTTACTATTACCTCTACTCGAGTGTGAAGAGAGAAACTCTTCTGTTGCCCCAATACCTAGAATGGACCTTGGCATATAATAGGTACTTAATTATTGTTTTTAATTGTTGAATAAGTAAAAATCCTCTTTGAACAGTAAACAAACTGATTCTGAGTCCTCACTATGGAAGAGCCTTCTGCCAACTTTTCATTTGCGTAACTCCTACTAATTCTTAATGCATTTCCTTAGGAAAGTCTATTTTACTTCACAGCACTTATCAAAATTTATATTTGCTTAAAGACTGTCTCAAGAAGTCCTACACATGCATATACAAGTACATGTGTGTCTATAGGAGGTGTGCTGTAAATACTTATTATGTAAATTCATAGGAGGAAAAGTATATTGAAGTATTGATGAAAGAACTAAGGCTTTTTTCTTCTTGCACAATTGATCTGGATAAACCAGATTATAGAGTCACTCTGTATAAAGTAGATGTGATTTCACTTTGTGGAGAGTAATACTACTAAAAGATCCCATTAATAAATAACGGTATCTGATACTGGCTAATTTAAGACTACATGAATCTCAGAATAATTATACTGAGTGTAAGAATCCAGACAAAAGTACACCATGTATAATTCCATTTCTATGAAAATTCTAGGAAAAGGATGGCAATTTAGTGACAGAAATTAGACTGGTGGTTGCCCGGGGATGAGGGGGTGAGGGTGTTGCAGGTGGGAAAAGGTGGGAAAAAGTGGGAAGGAGGGATTACCAAAGGACTTGAGGAAACTTTGCAGGGTGATGGATATTTTCATTATCTTGATCGTGGTAATGGTTTCATGGGGGTATACATGTCAAAACAAAAATGTGCCTTTTAAGCATACATGTTTTATTGTATTTCAGCCACATCTCAACAAAGCTATTAAAAACAAACAAAAGAATACATTGAATCAGTATTTCCCATGCTATAACAAAGATCAACAATGGATTGATAGTTTCATAGATCAAAAATGAAAAGAATTTACATAGTCAGCCTTAAGCTTTTATACCTTATTAACTTTCCATTGTGTCTTTCCTCATTTTATATTAAGCCAAGCAAACATGATACATCTTCACTATAATTAAGAATTGATATAGGAAGATGCCATTATGAACCAGTTGAGGCATACATTAATGAAAAATCCAAAACAAGCCTATACTAAGGACTTTAAAAAATGATTTTCAGTATAACTTGAAGGCTGAAGCTTTGGAAAAGTTATTGCTCTCTTGTTTAACCCTCAATGACAGTCTCTCTGAGATACTGAATGGATAGAAGATGGCTGTGGGTGATGCAGAACCTCCAAAGGACTTACATACAGAAGGTCTTGGGAGAGCCCTGGCTGTACCAATTCACTAGTTGTGTGGTTTAAGACATATTCTCTTCCTAAGCTCTCTTCCTCACCTGTAACTGGGCATGATAAAATGTCTGCGGGTTGCTGGTGACAATTAATAATATATTGCATGCGAAACAAATTTTGTAAGCTGTAAAGTGTATGTAAATGCTAATTATTTTGCAAATGTTTTTGCAAACATTTTTGCAAATAATTATTTTGCAAATGTTTTCAGCCTCACCTCAAAGGTCTCCATCTAGTCAGAAGAAACTGCTAATGGTGAAGACACTGAGACTTCATAAGTGTAACCAGAGTCATCATTAGCCTTAAGCATAGAACTGCTACTAGAAAGGGTAAAATACAAGCAAAGGGAGAGTATCACTGACTTGTGCATCCATGAAAACTCAAGTCAGTGGACTTCTCTTCAACTTGGACTCTACATGTACAGACCAATGCACATTAATCTATTTGCCACCTTATTCCTTCTGGTGCCATAATCTTGGCTATATATGGCTATGGGAATAACATCAAATGGCTTGTAATAACATATGATTGTTTACATAGTTATAGTTATTGGTCAGCTAAGATTTCAAGAAAGTCAACACCTCTTGAAAAGACAATTTAGAATTGGGATATGTGTGTGTGTGTGTGTGTGTGTGTGTGTGTGTGTGTGTGCTCAGTCATGTCTGACTCTTTGTGACCCTATGGACTGTGGCTTGCCAGGCTCCTCTGTCCATGGGATTTTCCAGGCACGAATACTGGAGTGGCTTGCCTTTTCCTTCTCCAGAGGATCTTTCCAACCCAGGGATCAAGCCTATGTCTCTTGCATCTCCTTCATTGGCAGGCGGGCTTGGGCATACACCAAATAGGGGATCTGTCATGCATCCAGGAAAGTCCAAAGTTTTTATTAGGTTGAGTTCTTTTTGACAGTCTCCTTCGCAGATCTCGAGGAGACCACCTTTGCTAGTCTTGAGTGGCTTGGAGTTGATGTAGATCAGGGAGATATTCTAAGGGGATAAATTCATTCCAACTTGTTAGAAGATGAGTAGTGGTCCCTTTGTGATTTGGCAATACTGCCAGTTTTATACTCTGACAAAGGGTATAAACATTGATGACATTGATGTCACTTCATAGATGATATAGTGGGACAATCTTGTGATATTAAGGAATGCAAGAATGTCTAGAGAGGAGAGGCACAGTGACCAGAATTGTCACAAAGGTAAAGAACTCTTTTTCCTTCCTGCTAAGAGCCACATTAGCCCTGGATGTTGATAACTGAGACCACTGCATGAATTGGTTGCAATGTTTTTTTTTTTTTTTTAAATTTCATCATAATGAAGAATAATCTATTATATGACCCTCTTTCTGAAAAGTATGTAATGCCAACATTTTCCAAGAAGTGAGATAAAAATGTGACTCAATCTGTTGTATATCCTAGACATAAATTCAAAATTGACTAATGTCAGTGGAATTGGGCCTTCATCAGAATTATGGGAATAGGATCTTAATATATGATACAATATATTTTTGCAGAATTTCTTTTATGATGTTATCACTTGAGCACTAAAGAGATTAATCCTTGGAAGTTTTCTGACTCTTGAAGCTTTACAATCATATTTAGTTAAAATTATATAGCCAAAAAATTTCAAATTTTAATATTACATTTTCCCCCATTCTTATCTATTTATAATCACTGTATATTTCTGAGGTTTTCTTCAGTGCATATGTTCAGTGATAACTTATGCATGTTTCACATAATAGCATTAATTATCAGCCTTCCACTAATTATAATTAAAATCTCCTTAGGTAATTGTGTAAGTTAACTTTGATAATTCACACATACAGAAGAGTATTTTGTAGAATAATAGGGTATTGTCCTGCAAAATACAGTAAAGGGCATAAAGGATAAGAACACGGAATAAAAAAATTCAGAGCACTAATATATTAGACTTTTTTAATGTGTGTTGCCATATATCTAACTGTAAATTGTGCTATTAAATACATTACATCATCTATATATAGTAATGATCCCTTAATGCAAACCTTATGACAGTAGGCATTTCTACTAAAAATTACTTCTAAAACGTGTAACTATTTCTTTCCTCTTTTAATAGATATTAGCATTCTAAGTTCTCGTTAAATAGCTTATGCTTTAGAAAATAAATGGCTTCAAAATCGGTAATTTATATGCAAAACAAATGAAAAAGCCTTTCCTCAAAGCATCAATCCCTGAATGTACAAATTAAGGCTTCCCTCAGTTATGAAGCTTATTTTTAAACTTTTATTTACACCTAATGGTTAGTTTATATGTTACTCCATTAAGAAGTCAGCGTTTTGAAGATGCCATATGACACTGAAATGGCCATCTTTTGAAATTATGGGATGCTTCGTTGCGGAGTCAGACTCTAATCTGCAACCAATTTGTGTCAGCTTTCTGCATAGAAAAGATCTCAAATCCTCTCTTAAACCAGGAATCGGCTGAAGGTTTGTCTTGGTTTCACGAGCCCAATGCAATTAGGCGGCACGTGAATGTGGGCCACATGCGTTTATTGCTCTTCCTAGCATGTGTTACTTTGATGTGTTAGCTCGGAAGGCTCACTCTTTTCTGTGCAGCCTTCCTCCTGGGTCTTTATACCGCTTAGCAGTTGAGTCCAGACTTTGAAACACAGCCTAATTTAGAGGCGGATGCTGCAGCTGCTGCTGTCATTTCAGATGATTTTTTTTTTTTTTTTGGCTTTGATGTCAGCTTAAAATCTTGGGTGTTGTATCAGTAAAACAGTGTCTGCGATTCACAAAACAGAAAGCACACCAGTTAAGCTTTTGTTTTAGCCTTTAAATTGAATTTCAACACCTCCTAAAGGATCAAAAAATTGTAGTTGCGCAAAAATACATGGAATTCTTTATATTATCAGTTGGAAGAAAGGTATGAACAAAGACTATGCAGTTCTCTTGGTATTAATTTAATCAGATTTGTTCAATATCTGATAAACATTGATGGATAAAATATGTGAAATGTAAAGCAATCTTTTGTTTCTTTATGTTTTTCCTTCTACATCTAATCAATGTGGTATGAAGGTTTTCCTTCCAAATGTTTGATGCATCATTAAAGCATTTTGTACTAATTACTATTACTTTGTTGTTGTTGAACTATATACTTTACCTCAGGAGGAAACCTACCAAGTCCTTTGGGGACAATACAAAGAATGGACCCATTTATCTTTATTTTTACTCATCAGAAACCCAAAGTCTGAGAAACTGTAAATCCACTGGCTTTCTAAATTGGAGATAACTTTGACTTCTCCAAATCATCTGTGATTTGATATGAAGTATAGGTGTTAAGCTTGAAAGAGGTGAAGTTAGATGCTAGTGAACCTATAGGACCAATGGGTCTCAGCTGATGCAAGACCAAAAAGTCATGGAGGATCCCTTTCTATGCTTTCCCTGTTGACAAGAAGCATTTATCATTGAGGATCTCAGAACAGCACCTGCCTCTGTGTATTCAGGTTTTTTTTTTTTTTTAATAGAATGCAAAGGGGGAAATGCTACTGTCTGTGAGTGATAAGAGAAAATATAGGCATTTCTTTGTGTGATATAATTTCACCTAAATTTACAGAAAGAATTGCTAATAGGGTCTTTATTATGGTACATCAGCAATAAGAAAAGTCTAAATTCTAGTTACCTGAACAATTTGTGAAGATCTCTCCTTTTTCCCTTTCTATCTAGAAATTGTTATTATAGCATATTCTAGGGAAATTTCTTTCAGCATATGACCATGATAAATTTCTCTGAGAGCAAAAATAATTTTATTGTTGATAATAATAAACCAATTTTTAAAATTTAGTAAATGTTTATCCTGCTGCTGCTGCTGCTAAGCACGTCGTGTCTGACTCTGTGTGACCCATAGACAGCAGCCCACCAGGCTCCCCTGTCCCTGGGATTCTCCAAGCAAGAACACTGGAGTGGGTTGCCATTTCCTTCCTCAATGCATGAAAGTGAAAAGTGAAAGTGAAGTGGCTCAGTCGTGTCCAACTCCTTGCGACCCCATGGACTACAGCCTACCAGGCTCCTCCGTCCATGGGATTTTCTAGGCAAGAGTACTGGAGTGGGGTGCCAGTGCCTTCTCCGAATGTTTATCCTAACTTTATTCAAATGAAAACACTGGAAATAATCTAAATGTACTAAAGGAAATTGGTTAAGCAAATGTTACACAGTCAATGGAATACTACACAGCCATTTACAACGGTTATGAAGAGTCTTTAATAATATTTTCCAATTACATAGGAAAATGTCATAGCAAACTCAGAAGAAATAATGAAGGAAACACAGGATGCTAGTGGCTGTCTTTGGTTATTTGGAATATAGGGTTTTTCTACTTTCCTGTATATTTATACTCATGTAGAACAATGATATAACTTTTATGTTATAGAAATATTTAAAATAACCTATAAATGGTTATCTTTTGTTAGTAATATTAAGACCTTAGTACTAGGACCAAGCCAGAGAGTCTAATGCAATGTAATAAGCAATAAGGAGACATTATTGAATATTTGCTTTAAATTTAATATTTTTATATAAATGAGTAGTGTTTTTTCTTACTCAGTCAAAAAAAAAATTAAGCNATGCATAATGTACTGAACTTATATAAATGGAATTTGTTCACTAGCTGTGTTTTTACTCTAAAAAAGTAAAATTCCATTTAATTTCTTAGATTTAACATGGGCATAAAAGATTCTTCTTTTTTTTCTTTTTTTTAAAACTAATTTTTGGCATCTTCCCAAACATAGAATTTGAAATTTATTTTTTATCATGCCAAATATTTTGGTACTGAATGAAAATGACTTCATTTCATTTTTTTATATTTTAAAAATTCAATGTTGGATTTTCTAAATATGACTGAATTTGACAGTAATAGCTTTGATGCCTTAACTTTCCTAAAGAAATGCTTATTATTGTAAATTCTTTATTATACTTTTTATTAATATAAAATTCTTTTAAATAATAGATAATAGGAAATTATAACTAAATAATGATACTGAAGCCATACAAGTTTATCTTGAATTCAGGCTTAATTTAAATAGGTCTACATTGTTCAAGAGGGGAGCCAGAAAATGTTAAGTTACTATCAAATTTAAATTAATTAGAATTATATAAAATTAAAAATTCAACTCCTCAGTCATACCAGGCCCATTTCAAGTGCTAAATAGTCACATGTGGCTAGTGACCATGGTATTGGACGATGCATATAGAACATTTTCTTCATCATCAAAAACACTATTCTGGATAATTAGTGCTCTGCTTCTCGTTTTATCTTTTATAGTATATTTAGAGAAACAAATTTCTAGGTAACTATCTCAAGTTTCTTTTTTAATTTTGCCATTATATGAAGATACATTTGAGGGAGAGAGGGGGAAAAAGAGTCTCTCTCAGCATGTTTTGTTTGCCATGTGTGTTTATGTGACAAAAGAAAGTCATACGATTGAACAATAGTCTGAACTAAAATAAAACCCATCTTTCATTCCTTTGTTCTTACAATATTTGCTTTTGTCAAAGCCCAGATGTTTCTTTTTCTAGTTTAACATGAGCAATAGGGCAGAGTCTTGTGCAAATAGAAAGTGTGGGAAAAACCTGGAGGCTACCCGCCTCTTAAAATGAAAGGTGAAAGGAGGAGCTTCCTTAATCAGAAGCGGAGAAGAAAGAAGATAAATTCCACTATGAAAATACCACCTTAAGGGAAAAGAATAATAAAACAATGACATAAATATGGCAACCATCTTTTAGGGTATTATGTATAATCTTTTATAGCACACTGAAGATCTTTTCTTAAAGAATAATTGTGCTGAATATTATACAGACAGTGAAATTTAAGATCAAAGTAGATATCATAGTCATATCTTTTAAAAAAGACATTTTCTTTAAATTATAATATAAGAATTTCTAAATATAGAATTATAGGAAATACAGAAAAGCATAAAAGGTAAAAAAACTTCATTATATTTACACTTAGTTATTAATTGCATAATTAAGATACATTTAATTTTGTAAGAATGTTTTACTCTAAAATTCTCACTTAATGTATCATAAGCTCTTTATCAAAATAATTTAAAAGTCTTCATTAAAATATAATTTTAATTATTATATTTCACTTATGTATAGAATTTAACTGATTTATCACTTTGGAAATTATTTTGAATTTTGTTAATTAAATAATGCTTCTATAAATGTTTTATTGACTTGAATCCTGTTCACATCTGTTATTATTTCTTTAGGCTAGTTTTCTAAGAGTAGAATTACTAGATTCTGGAGTAAAATTTTGCTTTTTATTGATAAATTTATTTACAAAAATGTAGTGATAATGTGCATCTTCACTAGCAGTGAGTATGAGTAAGTTTCCTAATACATTATTAAGAAAATGGCAAATAAAGGAGTGATACTACTAAAGTTGGAAATTATTCAATATGTTTGTATTCATTTGTGTATCATGTATTAAATTTTAATTCATCAAGGGATATTATTAACTAGCATAGAGAGATGAAAACAATTTCCTTTTCTGTATATTAATCCACATTTCTTAAAAATATGAAATACATAACAAGTAAACAATACCATTGTGGTATTTTCTTTTTTTATCCCCCTGCAACTTGATGAAGTATGATTGACAGGTAAAGGTTGTTAACTATTTAGGTTGTATAATATGATGTTTTGATACACATATACTTTGTGAAATGATTACCACAATTAAGCTAGTTCACTTATCATCTTACATAGCTATCTTTTGTATGTGTCTGTGTTTGATAAGAGCACTTGAGACCTACTCTTGTCAAATTTCAAGCATGCAGTACAGTATTATTATTCACCACAGTCCCCATGCAACATGTTGTCTCTAGAACTTATTCAAATATAAGAAAGTTTGTTCCCTCTGAACACAACTCAATTTTTCACCCACCAACTCCCACTTTTTTTTAGATTTCACAAGTGAGATATCGTCTTTATCTTTCTTTATCTGGCTAGTTTTACTTAGCGTAACGTCCTTTAGTTTCATCTGTGTTGTCAAAAATGGCAGATTTTACTTTTTTAAGGTTGAATAATATTTCTCTGTGTTTGTATATCAAAAATTTTTTATTCATTTATCTCATTTTTGTATCTGGCTTACTGTGTATAGTGCTTTAATGAAGATGGGGTTGCAGTTATCTCTTTGAAATATTGATTTCCTATAGATACACACCCAGAAGTGAGATTTCTGGATCATATGATAGTTCAACTTTTAATTTTAGGAGAACTTCTCCATACTGTTCTTCATAATGGCTGTGTTAAATTACATTCCCACCAACAGTTGCAAGGGTTCTCTCTTCTCTACATCCTTACCAATGCTTTTCTTTGTCTTTTTGATAATGAACTATCCTAGAAGATATGAGGTGATATATTAGTTTTTATTTACTTTTCCCTGGTAATAGTGATATTGAGCAATTTTTATATACATGTTGGCCATTTATGTATCATCTTTGAGGACATGTACATTCAACCAATTTGACCTTTTTAAATCAGTTTATTTGTTGCTTGTTTTTACTATTGAGTTGCATGTATTCCTCTGAATATTAGCTCTTGAACTGATATATAGTTTGCAAATATTTTCTCTTCTTACATAAGTTACCATTTCATTTTGTTGATTGTTTCCTTTGCTATGCAGAAACTTTTAGTTTTATGTAGATTCACTGGCTCATTTTTGCTTTTGTTGCCTGTGCTTTTGTGTCAAATCCAAAAAAGTCACTGTCAAGACTAATGTTAAATATCTTTTTTTAAGAAAACAGTCAGTGGTTACATTTAAGTCTTTAACCTATTTTGAGTTGGTATTTTGAATGGTGTAAAATAAAGATTCAGTTTCATTCTATTGTATGTAAATATCCACTTTTCCCAACATCATTTATGGATAAGGCTATCCTTTCCCCATTGGGTTTTCTTGACACCTTTGTCAAAGATCAGTTTGCCATATATACACATATTTATCTCTGGGCTTTCCATTGCATTGGTTTAAATATTCATATTTTTGCCAGTACCATATTGTTTTGAAGACTGCAGCTTTGAAATCTAATATGAAATTGATGTTATGTTTTTAAAACTGAAATATAATATTAAAATTATAAAAACTATTTTGAAGAGTAGTCAGTTAACAAAAGATATTGAGAAACAGATCTGATGTTTCTGTAATTACTTATCCAAATTGTCTCTTCAAGTTGACTTTACCTAATTAAGACAAAGATATATAGAAAACATGAAAGGATAAAATTGCTATATCATTAAAATTCTTCCAAAATAGCTCCTAATGGGTCTCAATTAATGAAAAAACAACAAACAAATGCACATGGGTAAAATAAAGTTGTGATGAATTATAAAACATTGCTTACCTTGTTTTGCAATTGTTTATAAATTTTATAGCGTACTCTTGAATGTAGCATTTATTAAGTAGTTAGCATACGGTAAGCGGTAAGCACTATATATAAAAATTAGGGCCAAAGTAATTTGGCTAATAGACACAAAAGCTAAGGTTTGAATTACTCCAAGTCCATGTTTTAGCCTTGAATCAAAATACTTCTTATACACCATGATTTATGTATGTTTTTGTCATTACTAGGAACGTATGCTTGGAGGTGGAGCTTCTAGGAATAACAGTTTGACTTCAAGAAGTTTAAAATAAAAAAAAAAAAAGAAGTTTAAAATACATTCGGGCAGAGTTATACAGAAAAAATAATTAATTGCACTATTTTTGTTATATTGGTCAAAGCTTAAAATGCAAATCAGAACTACAAATTGATCCTCCTATAAAATACATAGTAGTTGCTTCTTTTGATGAAAGAACCAATGATGAATACATAGTTATGGGCTAAGCTACTCTATAAAATATTATGGCTCAAAAAATTTTTTGCATATTTAATATTTGTTTAACACTTCTGAGGTAGTTGGGTAATTTGAGAGAGGGGATGCCTTGGCACACGAAGGTATCCAAAGAACTAAGTTTCTTCCACATTAGTGCTTCACCACCTTATAGCATATTTTTGTAGCCTGTATGGTCAGTATTGGCTCGTAAGCAGTACATATATTTTCTAGTCCAGGAGAAAAGTTGTGCCTGACTGTTTTAAGGGTATACTTCCCTTGCTTCATAAATTGCATATATCTTCTATTCACACCCATTAATAAGAGCTTGAACTAAAGAGCCTCTTGATGAAAGTGAAAGAGGACAGTGAAAAGTTGGCTTAAAGCTCAATATTAAAAAAACTAAGATCATGGCATCTGGTCCCATCACTATATGGCAAATGGATGGGGAAACAGTGGAAACAGTGGCAGGCTTTATTTTTCTGGGCTCCAAAATCACTGCAGATGGTGAATGCAGCCATGAAATTAAAAGACGCTTACTCCTTGGAAGGAAAGTAATGACCATCTTAAGCAAAGACATTATTTTGCCAACAAAGGTCTGTCTAATCAAGGCTATGGTTTTTCAAGTAGTCATGTATGGATGTGAGAGTTGGACTATAAAGACAACTGAGCAGTGAAGAATTGATGCTTTTGAACTGTGGAGAAGACTCTTGAGAGTCCCTTGGACTGCAGGGAGATCCAATCAGTCTGTCCTAAAGGAGATCAGCCCTGAATGTTTATTGGATGATCTGATGTTGAAGCTGAAGCTCCAATACTTTGGCCACCTGATGTGAAGAACTGACTCATTTAAAAAAGACCCTGGTACTGGGAGAGACTGAAGGTGGGAGGACAAGGGGATGACAGAGGATGAGATGGTTGGATGGCATCACCAAACTCAATGGACATGAGTTTGGGTAAACTCTGGGAGTTGGTGATGGACAGGGGGGGCCTGGCGTGCTGCATTCCATGGGGTCGCAAAGAGTTGGACATGACTGGAGCGACTGAATTGAACTGAAGTAAGAACTTAGCTGCTTAGTTGCAAAGGAGGCTGGGAAACATTGTCTCTGGACAGCCATGGTCCCTGTGAAAACTCAGTTGAAATAGATATTGTTCACTAATAAAAAGAACCAAGAAAAAATGTGGATAGTGGAGGGGAGTATTTAATACTTAAATATTTAAACCTACTGATTCCTCATTTCCCCAATGATTTTAATGCCAGTATCATCATCGCTTTTTTCCTCCCTTTAAAACTAGCAGTGACCGTAGAGGTCAGTCACTGAGTCAGTCAGTTCAGTCGCTCAGTCGTGTCTGAATCTTTGCGACCCCATGAATCACAGCACACCAGGGCTCCCTGTCCGTCACCAACTCCTGGAGTTCACCCAAACTCATGTCCATTGAGTTGGTGATGCCACCACCCATCTCATCCTCTGCCGTCCCCTTCTCCTCCTGCCCTCAATCCCTCACAGCATCAGGGTCTTTTCCAACGAGTCAAGTCTTTGCATGAGGTGGCCAAATCATCATGTCTTATTGTTAAGAAGGATTTAGCTTAGAGGACAGTGCTAGCTCAAATTTCTTCTGCTAGTTAGTGTCAGAACTGAAATATTAACTCAAACCCTGCTTTAAATCTAAAATTTAGATGCTCTAATTCCTTTAAAAAAAGTTTAACAATATGAAACCATTAAAAGATAAGTTTTATCCTAGACATTAAAAAAATTAACATTGAAAAATACATGTGGAAAAAAATGTTTGCTTGTAAAATGGATACATTGGTTGGAAGTCTTTAACATCTTTCTTGGATAAATCTTATTATTTCTGTTTTGTTGTCTTTGAATTAGAGCAAGGACTTTAAAACATATTTGAAGTAATCTAAATTATTTTGGATTAAACTTTTTATTCCTCTACCCTTTTATGGTTATCTTGCATATATCTAAATCTACAACAGTTTTTTTCAGTCCTAGGCTTTTATCTAGTCTTTCTAAAGTATTTTAGTTTCACAGAAAAGAGAATTGTCTTTCTCTTGGAATTCATATTCTACTGGGTTATGAAATATTTAATTCAACTATGTAAAGTCAGTTCCAAGCTCAACTCAAATAAACATTTTGTGTTTGAACATAACTAACTTTTATTAAACATACAACTCAGCCAATGAAGCAGACATGGGAGCATGTACTGAAGAGTTGTTTATGAGCTCAGTGCTCTAAATGCTGGAAGCATCAATAAGTACATTATACAGAGGGAGAGGAGACCTTTGAAGAGCGCTTAAATATGCATCCAAAATTAATCTGTATTGACTGCTGATATTCTAAAGTTTATAATTTCTTCCTCTTTGTTTTTATTATCATTATTACATTCATCACCATTAGCAAGATCCTAATGTAGAGAACACATTGCTAAAAACTGTGCAATCTTAAAATATTAAGATATGATCTTTAATCTCAAGGGACTTGAATTTTATCTGAGAGGAGAGGACATCAAAGCCAGAGTTCTGAAAAACCTAGAGTAAAATCAGGGAGAATTTAGGGTTAGACAAAGTTTTACTCATTCTTATCCATATTCTTCCAGGTGTTCTAAGAAAAGCCAAAATGCAAATTTTATTAAAAGTATAAAATGTTCTACACAATGCTGTTGATTTACTGTATCAACAAAGTAGTCAAATCTATTAAGGTACTAAACAAGTACTAAAATTATCTAAAATACAGACAAAATTTTGTTTATAAATATGATTTTCACAGCATTGAAAGCAAATTAACTATTCAACCTTATATCATTAAGAGCTTGAGACCCTTCCCTTTATGCCTCTGGTCTCAAAGCAAGTAGACTTAATAAAGAAATAGTGAATAGAAGCTGTGGATTCTGAAGACACAAGTATCTCTTAAAAACCTCAGAATCACTTATGATTAACTTGTTATGTTAATAGTTAAAAAAGACTCATAACCATTAAAATAATTTGGGGAAGGATTTAGAAAATATTGAAAACTTATGGGTATAATTTTTGGTGCAAAACCATGAAATAAAACTGATTAAATAGAGTTTAACCACATCTATGTAAAAAAGTCGTATAAAATTCAGAAGGGACATATACTGTAGAGATTATTGGTAATAAAATTTTTCTTATATGCTTAATTGTCATCAGTTAAAAGAAATGTTACTTTAAACAAGTATTATATGCATTTCAATTTTCCCTAAAGTGTCATTTAAGAGATGATATGTCTTTAAAATATCCCCAACAATTTACAAAGTCACAGAGTTTTTAATTATCTTGGTGAGGATAAATTTCAGGTGCAAGTAGCTATCGGATGTGGGTGATTCACCCACAGTAAAAGACAAGGACAAGATATTGGCACTGTGAGTTCTGCATGTCCAATTAATGGCTTGTACTAAATTTACATACCTTAGAAAATAATTTAAGCTGGTCATTTTTTTTTCTGAAAATGAATAGTACTAGCAGATTAAAATTAAATAAAAGATATATTTCATTGTGGATAATATAACTCAAAGTTTCACCTACAGGATATCTTTTTCAAATATATGGTAATACATAAAGATGTGATTTCATGACAGTTATCAACTAAACTCATTCTAGATAATCAAAAGTCTCTTTTAGGTACTTACTATGTAAAGGTTAAAGACATTTTTATACTCTAGTTTTTTAGGGAATTCTGTGATAAGGGTAATAGATTTCATAAAAATAGAAGAAATATGACAAGTAAAGCATTGCCCAAGTTTTGAGTAGGTAAGCAAAACATAAAAAATTAGTATCACCAATTTGTTTATTTCATACAGCTTAGTTCCTGTGCCTCACCTACATTCTTCTTGGCTGACTTTTGTTAGAAAAGGTCAGATTTTGAGTAATTGGATGAAAGTATAATTAAAGCTAATTAACAAGTAATGTGAGCAAGACTGTACAATTATAGAAATGATTTTCACAGTGATAAACTATAGCAGAAAGTTAAGAGTGCTGTAACTCCTAAAATACATTTTTCCCAAAGCCTTGTTTAAATTGCTTCCATCAGACAGTCAAGAACATGTGTGAAATTATTCACATATTTGACAATTTGGCTTTTGAAAACTGTTATTTCACCCTCCAATTAATCCACCCCATCTATCCCCACCAAATTTAAATGGAATATGAAGCTCATTTTACAAAATGACACCACAGAAAATATTGCTTTTTAGAGGTAAATGAGTTACTTGGATTATGTTTTTAAATGTTATGTTTAAAATCTTTTTGGTATCAGATTTTTAAAACCTTTAATGTTTTAAAGGTTATAATATAAAATAAAAATAATATAATACACAAAAATTATGAATATGTTGAGGAAATTGGTAGAAAAAAAAGATTAATTTATAATATGTTTTTCTTTTGATTCTTTAAAACCTTATACATATTTAAGGACCTAAAATAATATTCTCCCCAATAAGAATGCTTTCTTTGCCAGAAATTCATTTATAAATTCATTTTCTTGGGTTCCAGTAGCTCCTGATTCTGGACTTTTTTCCTTACAGTTTTTTTACTGACACCTGCTTCAAATGGCTAAATAGAAAAAAATGAAATTTTCATGTTGCATACTTCAGTTACATTTTATTACAGTGGATTTAACAATAACAAATAGCCAGTATACAGAATTTGAGATGATTTTAACAGTTCTACATGCACAGAAATGATTTAATGATAATATTAATTATGTTGAATTTCCTATTAACAATCATGCCTTTCAAATAATATTGTAATCTCCTTTTGTTGGTCATCAAATGGATATTTATTTACTAGAACCTGGAAGTAACCTTCAGCATCTTCTCTTCCTGGGATGATGGCCAAAAGTTGTCCAGTAGGGCACTGGGCATTGATGGGCAGTGGAATTTGGGGAGCTGAAATCCATGCCCTGAATTANATCATTAAGAGCTTGAGACCCTTCCCTTTATGCCTCTGGTCTCAAAGCAAGTAGACTTAATAAAGAAATAGTGAATAGAAGCTGTGGATTCTGAAGACACAAGTATCTCTTAAAAACCTCAGAATCACTTATGATTAACTTGTTATGTTAATAGTTAAAAAAGACTCATAACCATTAAAATAATTTGGGGAAGGATTTAGAAAATATTGAAAACTTATGGGTATAATTTTTGGTGCAAAACCATGAAATAAAACTGATTAAATAGAGTTTAACCACATCTATGTAAAAAAGTCGTATAAAATTCAGAAGGGACATATACTGTAGAGATTATTGGTAATAAAATTTTTCTTATATGCTTAATTGTCATCAGTTAAAAGAAATGTTACTTTAAACAAGTATTATATGCATTTCAATTTTCCCTAAAGTGTCATTTAAGAGATGATATGTCTTTAAAATATCCCCAACAATTTACAAAGTCACAGAGTTTTTAATTATCTTGGTGAGGATAAATTTCAGGTGCAAGTAGCTATCGGATGTGGGTGATTCACCCACAGTAAAAGACAAGGACAAGATATTGGCACTGTGAGTTCTGCATGTCCAATTAATGGCTTGTACTAAATTTACATACCTTAGAAAATAATTTAAGCTGGTCATTTTTTTTTCTGAAAATGAATAGTACTAGCAGATTAAAATTAAATAAAAGATATATTTCATTGTGGATAATATAACTCAAAGTTTCACCTACAGGATATCTTTTTCAAATATATGGTAATACATAAAGATGTGATTTCATGACAGTTATCAACTAAACTCATTCTAGATAATCAAAAGTCTCTTTTAGGTACTTACTATGTAAAGGTTAAAGACATTTTTATACTCTAGTTTTTTAGGGAATTCTGTGATAAGGGTAATAGATTTCATAAAAATAGAAGAAATATGACAAGTAAAGCATTGCCCAAGTTTTGAGTAGGTAAGCAAAACATAAAAAATTAGTATCACCAATTTGTTTATTTCATACAGCTTAGTTCCTGTGCCTCACCTACATTCTTCTTGGCTGACTTTTGTTAGAAAAGGTCAGATTTTGAGTAATTGGATGAAAGTATAATTAAAGCTAATTAACAAGTAATGTGAGCAAGACTGTACAATTATAGAAATGATTTTCACAGTGATAAACTATAGCAGAAAGTTAAGAGTGCTGTAACTCCTAAAATACATTTTTCCCAAAGCCTTGTTTAAATTGCTTCCATCAGACAGTCAAGAACATGTGTGAAATTATTCACATATTTGACAATTTGGCTTTTGAAAACTGTTATTTCACCCTCCAATTAATCCACCCCATCTATCCCCACCAAATTTAAATGGAATATGAAGCTCATTTTACAAAATGACACCACAGAAAATATTGCTTTTTAGAGGTAAATGAGTTACTTGGATTATGTTTTTAAATGTTATGTTTAAAATCTTTTTGGTATCAGATTTTTAAAACCTTTAATGTTTTAAAGGTTATAATATAAAATAAAAATAATATAATACACAAAAATTATGAATATGTTGAGGAAATTGGTAGAAAAAAAAGATTAATTTATAATATGTTTTTCTTTTGATTCTTTAAAACCTTATACATATTTAAGGACCTAAAATAATATTCTCCCCAATAAGAATGCTTTCTTTGCCAGAAATTCATTTATAAATTCATTTTCTTGGGTTCCAGTAGCTCCTGAATCTGGACTTTTTTCCTTACAGTTTTTTTACTGACACCTGCTTCAAATGGCTAAATAGAAAAAAATGAAATTTTCATGTTGCATACTTCAGTTACATTTTATTACAGTGGATTTAACAATAACAAATAGCCAGTATACAGAATTTGAGATGATTTTAACAGTTCTACATGCACAGAAATGATTTAATGATAATATTAATTATGTTGAATTTCCTATTAACAATCATGCCTTTCAAATAATATTGTAATCTCCTTTTGTTGGTCATCAAATGGATATTTATTTACTAGAACCTGGAAGTAACCTTCAGCATCTTCTCTTCCTGGGATGATGGCCAAAAGTTGTCCAGTAGGGCACTGGGCATTGATGGGCAGTGGAATTTGGGGAGCTGAAATCCATGCCCTGAATTATTTCTCTGGTTGTGCCTCTCTCTCCCTACAATTCTCTCTCTCTGATTTTCCTTTTGTATTTGTTCTCTCAGTTAATGCTTTCCAAGACTCCATAGCTCAGTCATTTTCAAATTCCTCACAACCCTCTTCTTTTTACACCTAACCAATCTCCATAATCCATTGATGTGCATAGGTCAAAATATTTCAAATTCATTCCTTATTCCACTTCTACTGATACTTCTCTTTGTTCAGACCAATATAAATGGTCATTCTATTGAATTAGTCTTTTCATTCTTCTTTCATTTTATAATATGATTCTGTACAATTTACTATTCTTTCTCTGAAAAATATCTTTCTCAATTTTAGAGACTTCCATGAGTTTTATGTATAATTTTGAGTAGAATATCCTGATATCAATCGTTTTTTCTTTTTCTGCACTTGAAGGACATATTCTGAACATGAGTTAGAATATAGCATCTGATATTAGTGATTATTTTTGTTTCATGGTAATGCTAATATCTTTGCATCAGTGAATTTCCCTTTTCTGATTACTGTCTGCCTCCTGGAGTCCCTAGTTTCTATCAGCCATCTTGAACTGTAACCATCAAGCATTCTTTGTCTAAAGAGTGTTAGCAAGTATACTGTGAAGTCTAGATATACACACACTTTTTCATTCTAAAATATATGAAATTTATACAGTATTTCTCAAACTTTAAGGTGCCTATAAATCACCTGATTTTTTTTTTAAGGAAGATTTTGATTTAGTGGGTCTGGGACAAGTCTTAAGGGTCTATATTTCTAACAAGTTTTTTTAGGTGGTGGTCATGCTGCTTTGCACTGTATCATGGTACTGGTTACCTGAGTACTACCATCAGTGATTGTCTATGTGTATGAAACTCAGAGGACTATTACTTTGGCAAACTGACTTTCAATTCAATAAATATTTAAGAGTAANTTTTTTTAGGTGGTGGTCATGCTGCTTTGCACTGTATCATGGTACTGGTTACCTGAGTACTACCATCAGTGATTGTCTATGTGTATGAAACTCAGAGGACTATTACTTTGGCAAACTGACTTTCAATTCAATAAATATTTAAGAGTAAGTGGTAGAGAGTTGAATAGTATCTATCCTTTGTTCTCAAAAGATTATTTATATCCTCTTGATTAAATTGTAAATAGGTAAGGCAGAGGAATCAGAGATCAAATTGCCAACATCTGCTGGCTCATCGAAAAAGCAAGAGAGTTCCAGAAGAACATCTATTTCTGCTTTATTGACTATGCCAAAGCCTTTGTCTGGATCACAATAAACTGTGGAAAATTCTCAAAGAGATGGGAATACCAGACCATTTGACCTGCCTCTTGAGAAACCTATATGCAGGTCAGGAAGCAACAGTTAGAACCGGACATGGAAAAACAGACTGGTTCCAAATAGGAAAAGGAGTACGTCAAGGCTGTATATTGTCACCCTGCTTATTTAACTTATATGCTGAGTNAGTGAACTCCGGGAGTTGGTGATGGACAGGGAGGCCTGGTGTGCTGTGATTCATGGGGTCACAAAGAATCAGACACAACTTAGCGACTGAACTGAACTGAAATAAATAAATGTCAGTGATTAAAAAGTAACTATAAACCAGAGTAGAATTTATATCAACAGAAAGGCACAAATATGGGAAGTAATGTGCCAATTATGTCTCAGTGAGGAGAAAGCAAAAAAACTTCAGAGGAATGTGGCATTTGAGAGCTCTTTGAAAGTATAATTTCAAGAGGAACAATATGAATAATATAGTAAGGACTGTAGGAAGAATATAAAGAGCATTCTGGGTTGAGGAAATTCCTTGAACATAGGTATACAAAGGTAGAACATGGTGAGGTACTTATAGGACTCATCAAGAAGTCCTGCTTGGTTGTGTTGTTAAGTAAGTAATATGCTGTACAGTATAGGAAGGAAACTTGGAAGAGGTCTAGAAACAGAGAAGAGCACTTTAAGGGTCACCAGATGTGAACCTGGCCTATATTCCACATGGGAAAAATCAACATGACGTTCTGTTCAAGGCATAGCTTGAATATTTTCAGAATGCCTTTTAGACAAGCCTAGACTAATCATCTCGCTTGAAGCAACAGAGCCTTTTTTAAAGTTTTCCTTTTCAACTCATAGAACATGTAATGTGTAAGAAAGGGGATGAGGTAAGCAGATAGCAGGTCCTAAATACCAAGCAATCAAGATGAATGAATTATTGATCAAGAAAATATTAATATACCAGGATGAGCATAATGACCACAGTTAAGTATATGATTGGTTTATAAGTGATTTCTATATAGTACCATTACATATGATGTATAGGTGACACTATAAGCATAATAATGGATGCAGAGAGCTAAACTTAGGACTATCTTTAAGATTCCATTTCTCAATCACATGCAAGTTCCAGTACTGTTTCTGTATAGATATTTATTCTGATTTAACAAGTAAGGGACATAAGTTTTGGCCTACCTTAATTGCCCAGGGGCTACTCTGGTCTTCTTGATTCTTTACATACAATGAAAAGATCAGATTCCTTTATTGTATCTTTTTCCTCTATTAATCAAATAAAGATACAAGCCAAATTAAAAGTAGTGCTTGCTAAGCATATTGGATTTATGCCATCCCAAATAAATATGCAACCTAATAAAAAGAGTGCTTCCTCCCTACTTCTAGACAGTCCCTCTATTCTATTTAAATTAGACAACTGCCACTTATACCCCTTTACATAAAATTCTGGAGTCGCCACTGTCAAAAAGAATTTTTACTTTACCAGGAGTCCCTTCCAACCTGCTCTCAGTTTCTGATAGGTTAATTGCCAGTTGCTTGCATAATGTCTCAACATTGTACATATATACCAAATATATATGTTCTGTTTTTTCACTGAGCAAAGGAAAGTTCAAGAGGGCAACAAGAATGGTTCAAACTCTTCAAAATAATGATGTAGAAATACCAGCTATACAAGAATTTGAGTAAGAGTAGTGACTCAGGATCAGCCCTCATGGAGGCTCAGAGTAACACAAAATAACAAAATACTGTGCCTCAGACACCCTCTTCAGAGTAGTGTACTGCACTATTTGGAATATGTAACTCCAAAGACTGACTGACTTTGAATATGTAACTCTGAAGACTGTTTAAAGTTCAAAAGCTGGTTTTCAGGGACTTTTCTTCCTCCACATTTTTATTTTTGACTCCATTTCTTTGTTACACTAGTGAAGTGGGTGTCTAGATAACCCCTTTTTTTTGAAAGTGTGGTTTTAATTGAAGGATAATTGCTTTGCAGAATTTTGTTGTTTTATGTCAAATCTCAACATGAATCAGACATAGATATACATATATCTCCTCTCTTTTGAACCTCCTACCCATCTCCCACCTATCCCATCCCTCTAGATTGATACAGAGCCCCTGTTTGAATTTCCTGAGCCATACAACAAAATCCTGTTGGCTATCTATTTTACAGGTACCACTAGGCAATAGAATGAGTCATTTCCTACCAGTAAAGGAGAATCTCAAAATTCTGAAGTCTAAGCCATATCCGGGAGCAGTTGGGATGGTCTTTATCTTCTTTTCTGAGATTAACTTGACATCTTTACATTATGAGTGAGCACACATTTGAGACCAATTTTAATGTTTTTCTTGGAAAAATAGTACACTTAGGAATTAAACTTTGTCTGAACAACTGGTTTTTATTAGTGAGGAGGCTATTGAAACACAGGACTCAGAAATAACAGAACAGAGGAACAGAATCATTAAAAGATAGATTTCTTTCTTTTTTTTGACTTTATTTTACTTTACAATATTCAGAAAAGATAGATTTCTGATTATTCAGCTTCCAGTCACTTACTCATTTTAATAAAACTTTTCTCCCCAAACATCATTTAAATTCACAAGACATGTATGTACACAATATTTATGTCTATATGTATATGCTGTGCTGTGCTTAGTCTCTCAGTCATATTCAACTCTTTCTGACCCCATGGATTGTAACCTTGCCAGGCCCCTCTGTCTATGAGGATTCTCCAGGCAAAAATACTGGGGTGAGTTGCTTTTCCCAGCTCAGGATCGAACCCTGGTCTTCTGAATTGCAGGGGAATTCTTTACCATCTGAGCCACCAAGGAAGCCCAAGAATACTGGAGTGGGTAACCCATCCCTTCTTGAGGGGATCTTTTTGACCTAGGAATCAAACTGGGGTCTCCTGCACTGTGGGTGCATTCTTTACCCAGCTGAGCTACCAAGGAATCCCCTATATGCATATATAGAAAGACAATTTCTGTCCAAGGCAGAGATCACTGACTGTGTTATGGTGGTAAATTATATGATATAAACTAAATTCTTCTACAATAAAAATGGTATATAGTTTTATAAGTAAAAAATGTATGCCCTTTTATATACTGACAGTGAAAATGAATCAGAATCTATTTTTCCCAAAATAATTTTAAGTAACATGATTAATTTCTCACAGATAACTTCTGAGCACAGCGTTATGAGTTCATTAGAAACATTTGTTACAATAATGGTGCCAAATGTTGAAGGAGTGGAAACTAAAGTAATATACTTCCATTTTAGCCAAACATTTTTCCATTTGATCAATCGCTTTTAGTAGAAAAGGACTTTCCAGGGAGGTTACCATAATAACCAAATGGCAGGAATTTAGGAGACTGTTAAAATTTTATTGAAAGAAAATACATCAAAAAGCTTTAAATCTCTTTTTCTGAAAACTGTTTTCCGAAAAACAATGTTCTCAATATTATCAACACTATCAAAAATGTTAGCCAATTTTATATTTATATATTTTAATTCTAAGAAGTTGTACCCAGTCAGTGTCTCTTAACCCCATATTCCTTAACATGCCTCAAAGTTTGTCTGAGATAATCATAAACCACAATACCATTGGACATTGTGATTAATGAAGACCATGAAAGAGTTTATGTCGAAAGCCTGATTAAAGCATATTTGAATGACCTTTATAAAATTTTAGAATACCAAGGATTATGCATGTTGACAGTGAGTGAAATGGAATAACTAGAGATAAAAAGGATTTTTGATCCTAGGGAAGAAGACATCAAACTAGAATTTAGCCATAAAACATACTTTTGCAGCTACTTAAAACTAAAGAGTTTATAAATCTTTTTTTCTCGCCTCAAGTCCATCTAAGAAGAGAAAGCATTCACAGAAGGTAACTGGTAGTCTGAAGAAAGAGCAGGCAACATTTTCACTTTTTGTGTAATTATTCTCATTATCAAGTTAAAGTTTGCAGTATATTTTTTCCCAAGGGTTAAATTAGTTTAAAAAGACAAAAAAATATCAACAAAGATTTATTTCAGTTTTCACAGAATCTTTTAAGTAATGCTATGAAGCAGAGTGCCTAAGAATTGATGCTTTTGAACTGTGGTGTTGGAGAAGACTCTTGAGAGTCCCTTGGACTGCAAGGAGATCCAGCCAGTCCATCCTAAAGGAGATCAGTCCTGGGTGTTCATTGGAAGGACTGATGTTGAAGCTGAAACCCTAATACTTTGGCCACCTGATATGAAGAGCTAACTCCTTTGAAAAGACCCTGATTCTGGGAAAGATTGAAGGCAGGATGACAGAGGATGAGATGCATCACCGACTCAATGGACATGGGTTTGGGTTAACTCTGGGAGTTGGTGATGGACAGGGAAGCCTGGTGTGCTACAGCCCATGGGGCTGCAAAGAGTTGGACACAACTTAGTAACTGAACTGAACTGATGAATACACATGCAATCAAAAAGTGATGAGCCCTAGAAAGAAAAATATATTGTGCCCAGTGGAAGACAGTGATAAAGAGATTGGTTTGGACTGGGTGATCAAGGAAGTCCTTTATGGGAAAGAATATATTTAAGATGAAACCTGGAAGATTCAAGGTAGATGTAGTAGGCTTTAAGGAAAATTAAAAAAAAAAAAAAAGAAAGAAGCTTTGTGGACTTGATAAAGAGGAACAAAGAGCATTGTGGCAAGAGAATGAAGATTTTAGGAATGAAAATCCTAAAGAGACTCAGGCAGGCCCAGATAATACAGACATTTGTAGACCATGGACAAGAATCTGGATTTTATTTTAAATATAATGAAAGGCTTATAAATGTTGCTTTAAGGGCAAAATCATGATCTAACAAACACTGAAAAATATATGGCACTTGAAGTTATGTGAAAACTGAATTGAAAGAAAGGGAAAATGGGAGAGATTAGTATGGAAGTCTGTTTGATTTGTCTAATAAGAGATGGCAGTGGGCTTTGACTAAGGTGGGTATAGAGGAAATGGAGAGAAATCAGTGTATTTACAATAAATGTTGAGATTTGCTGATGTTTTGATGTCAAAGGTAAAGAAGAGGATTGTCAAAAATGCTTGGTTTTGGTGTGAAAAAGTGCATGAATCTTTGTTGTTCAGTCATTAAGTCATGTCCGACTCTTTGCGACCCCATGGATTGCAGCATGCCAGGCTTCCCCATTCTTTACCATCTCCGGGAGCTTGTTCAAACTCATGTCCATTGAATCAGTGATGCCATGAAAATATCTCATCTGTGATCCCCTTCTCCTCCTACATTTAATCTTTCCCAGTATCACGGTCTTCTATAATGATTTGGCATTTTGCATCAGGAGGCCAAAGTATTGGAGCTTCAGCTTCAGCATCAGTCCTTCAAATAAATATTTAGGATTGATTTTCTTTAGGATTGACTGGTTTGATTTCCTTGCTGTCCAAGGGACTCTCAAGAGTCTTTTCCAACTCCACAGTTCAAAAGCATCAATTCTTCACTGCTCAGGCTTCTTTATGGTCCAACTATCACATCCATACAAGACCAATGGAAAAACCATATCTTTGACTAGATGGACCTTTGTCAGCAATGTAATGTCTCTGCTTTTTAATATGCTGTCTTTTCATCACTTTTATTCCAAGGAGCAGATCTTTTAATTTCATAGCTTCAGTCACCATCTGCAGTGATTTTCAGTTCAGTTCAGTTGCTTAGTCATGTCAGACTCTTTGTGACCCCATGGAATGCAGCACACCAGGCTTCCCTGTCCATCAACAACTCCTGGATCCTACTCAAACTTATGTTTATTGAGTCAGTGATCCCGTCCAACCATCTCATCCTCTGTTGTCCCCTTCTCCTCCTGCCTTCAATCTTTCCCAGCATCAGAGTCTTTTCCAGTGAGGCAGTTCTTCACATCAGATCTCCAAAGTGTTGAAGCTTCACCTTCAACATCAGTCCCAGTTTGATCTCCTTGCAGCCCAAGGGACTCGCAAGAGTCTTCTCCAACACCATAGTTCAAAAGTATCAGTTCTTTAGTGCTCAGCTTTCTTTATAGTCTAACTCTCACATCCATACTTGACTGCTGGAAAAACCATAGCTTTGACTATATGGACCTTTGTCAACAAAGTAATGTCTCTGCTTTTTAATATGCTGTCTAGGTTGGTCATAACTTTCCTTCCAAGAAGTAAGCATCTTTTAATTTCATGGCTGGAATCACCATCTGCAGTGATTTTGAAGCCTAAGAAAATAAAATCTGTCACTGTTTCCATTGTTTCCCCATCTTTTTACCATGAAGTGATGGGACCAGATGCCAAGATCTTAGTTTTTTGAACGTTGAGTTTTAAGCCAGCTTTTTTTACTCCCTCTTTCACTTTCATTTAGAGGGTCTTTAGTTCCTCTTCACTTTCTGCCATAAGGGTGGTATCATCTGCATATCTGGGGTTATTGATATTTCTCTTGGAAATCTTGATTCCAGCTTGTGCTTCATCCAGCCTGGTATTTCACATGATGTACTCTGCATATAAGTTAAATAATCATAGTAATAATATACATCCCTGATGTATTCCTTTCCCAATTTGGGACCAGCCCTTTGCTCCATGTCCAGTTTTAACTGTTGATTCTTGACCAACATACAGATTTCTCAAGAGGCAGGTCAGGTGGTCTGGTATTCCCATCTCTTTAAGAAATTTTCACAATCTGTTGTCATCCACACAGTGAAAGACTTTAGCTTAGTTAATGAAGCAAAAGTAAATGTTTTTCTGGAATTATCTTGTGTTTTCTGTAATACAACTCACATTGTCAATTTGATCTCTTGTTCCTCTGCCTTTTCTAAATTCAACTTGAACATCTGGAAATTCTTGATTCATGTACTATTAAAGCATTGCTTAGAGAAGTTTGAACATTTCTTTGGTAGCATGTGAAATCAATGTAGTTGTGAGATTGAACATTCTTTGACATTACCCTTCTTTGGGATTGGAATAAAATATGAACTTTTCCAGTCTTGTGGCCACTACACAATTTTCCAAATTTGCTAGCATATTAACTGCAGCACTTTCACAGCATCGTCTTTTAGGATCTGAAATAGCTCAGCTGGAATTCCATCAACTCTACTAGCTTTGTTCATAGTGATGCTTCCTAAGACCCACTTGACTTCTCACTCCAAGATGTCTGCCTGTAGGTGAGTGATCACACCATCGTGGTTATCTGGGTCATCATGGTTATTTAGGTCATTTTGTATAATTCTTCTATGTATTCTAGCCACCTCTTCTTAATATCTTCTGCTTTTGATAGGTCCATACCATTTCTGTCCTTTATTGAGCCCATCTTTGCATGAAATGTTCCCTTGGTATCTCTAATTTTCTTGAGGAGATCTCTAGTCTTTCCCATCCTATTGTTTTCCTCTATTTCTTCACATCGTTCACTTAAGAGGGCTTTCTCATCTCTCCTTGCTATTCTTTACCATTATGCCACCTGGGAAGCCCCTTAGTTTCAAATATACAGCGTAGCAATTCATATATATCATTATATCTATATCTATCTTTCTTTCACATTCTCTTCCCTTTAGGTTTTTACAAAATATTGAGTACAGTTTCCTGTGCTATATAGTAAGTCCTCATTGTTTACCTATTTTATGTACAGTAGTATGTATATGTTAATCTCAACCACTGATTTATCCCTCTCCCCACCCCTTTACCCTTTGATAATTTTGTTTTCTATGTCTGTGAGTCTCTGTTTTGGAAATAAGTTTATTGATATTTCCTTTTTTTTTTTGGATTGCACATATTAGTGATATATAATATTTATCTTTCTCTGGTTTACTTAACTTCAGTTCAGTTGCTCAGTCATGTCCGACTCTTTGCGACCACATGGACTGCAGCATGCCAGGCCTCCCTGTCCATTACCAACTCCCGGAGTTTACCCAAACCCATGTCCATTGAGTCGGTGATGCCATCCAACCATCTCATCCTCTGTCATCCCCTCCTCCTGCCCTCAACCCTTCCCAGCACCAGAGTCTTTTCCAATGAGTCAACTCTTCACATGAGGTGGCCAAAGTATTGGAGTTTCAGCTTCAGCATCATTCCTTCCAAAGAAATCCCAGGGCTGATCTCCTTCAGAATGGACTGGTTGGATCTCCTTGTAGTCTAAGGGGCTCTCAAGAGTCTTCTCCAACACCACAGTTCAAAAGCATCAATTCTTCAGTGCTCGGCTTTCTTCACAGTCCAACTCTCACATCCATACATGCCTAATCCACTTTATATTGATACCAACTTAATTTCAATAGCATACATTTATATTTTCTTCTAATAGAGATCTATTCTCATNGAGTCTTCTCCAACACCACAGTTCAAAAGCATCAATTCTTCAGTGCTCGGCTTTCTTCACAGTCCAACTCTCACATCCATACATGCCTAATCCACTTTATATTGATACCAACTTAATTTCAATAGCATACATTTATATTTTCTTCTAATAGAGATCTATTCTCATTCTTCTTTGTTTTGTAATTGTCAAATTACCTTTTTTATGTCAATCAAAGATTATAATTATTATTTTATGCATTTTACTTTGAATAAAATAGAAAAAATGTTACAAAAAGACATTCTTTTATATTATGTAATTATGTTTACTAATGCTCTTTAACTCTTCATGTGAATTCAAGTCACTGTCTAGTGTCCTTTCATTTCAGCTGGAAGGACTCTTTAGTAATTATTGTAGGCTAGAATCACTATAGGCAGGTTCTCTTGGGGTTCCTCCCCAGCAATAATCTCAATTTTATCCTTCATTTCTTGAAGGATAGTTTTGCCATATATAGATTTTTATATGTTTGTAGCTTAGGAGGCTATATCAATAACATAAAAAATATACTTGAAGGCAAATTGATTCTAGAGAAAAAGAGACATTTTATAATGATAAAATGATGAGCCCATCAGGAAGACACAACAAGTACAAACATATATCAAGGAGAGCCCTAAAATACATGAGCATTTCTGAGAAGTCTGCAGACTTTTTTTCAACGCTTTGCATATTTTGTTGCACCGCTTTTTGACTCCACATTTTCTGATAAAAGTCAACTTTTACATCTTATTCAGAAGTGTTTGTATATTATATATAAGTAGCTTTTGTTTTGTTGCTTTGAAGATTTACTCTTTGACTCTTCTCTATTGGCCTATGATATTTCTAGGCATGATGATATTTAAATTTATTTTATCTGAAGTTTACTGACATTCTTGGATGAGCAGATAGTATTTTTCATGAAATTTGGGACATTCTTGATCAATATTTCTTCAAATATTTTTTCTTTCTTTCTTTCTCTCTCTCTTCTCTTCATGAAATTCCCATTCTGTGTATGTTGGTTTCCTGTTCCTGCTTGCAAGTCTCTGTGGACCTGTTCACTTATTTCATTTTCTCCTCCCCAGGCTGGATAATCTCTCTTGAACTGTGACATCTGATGAGTTTTTCTTCTGTTAGCTTGAATCTGTTTCTGATTCCCTCTAATAATTTTTTTTTTCAGTTATTGTACCTTTCAGTTGCAAACCTATTTCTATTTGGTTCTTTTTTTTTTAATTTTGGTGAGATACCATTGTCATATTACTCTTTATTTCTTTAGATGTGATTTCCTTTAGCTCTTTAAACATTTTTAATAGATGATTTAGAGCTTTTATGAACTAAATCTAAAAGCTGAGGACCCTCAGGGATATTATTTTATAACTCCTTTTTGCCTTTTTATGTGACACATTTCCTTTCTTTTTCCATATCTCATTTTTTTTGTTGAAAATTGGATATTTTAGAAAATAAATTGTAACAACTTTGGCATCAAGTCTTACCCCACTGCTCAGATTTCAGGGTTGTTGGAATTCTATTGTTTTTCTTATTGCTGTATATTTGTTCAAAGACTTACTTAAACTAATTCTATAGATTCTTTGTTTCTATAGTGTGTAACTGTTGAATTCTCTGGAATTTTTCAACTCAAAAATTTAAAATAATATTTTAAATTTAAAATAATTCTATTTTAAACCAGCCATCTTATGAGTCACCTCTGATTCAGTATGATTAAGTGGTCAGCCAGTCCAAGTTTTAATGAGAAAATATCCTTTAATACATTGTTTATATATATTCTACCCTTTCCAAGGGGATCTGTGTAAGAAGACATGCTTTCAAATTTCAGGTCATTTATAAGATAGCCTTAGCTTTCATTTCCTGCTTGCTAAGGGCCTCAGGTTCAGTCAAAAATTAAAGTAGCTTTCTTCTTAACCAAGTCTTTCATGAGCTGTGTGCATGCTTTTGCAGTATTTTAGATGTCCAGAGATATGTTGGAGCTTTTCAAATTTCCCTGTAGTCATTTCATTATCTAAGATTTCCTTTTAGATTCCTGGCCAGGCTTTTTCCAGATACAGTGTTGCTAGCAGATTGGCGTTGTTTCAGTAACGACCTGGGGGTAGTACCCCTCTTTGCCACCTTTGGCTTTCACCATTTCCACCTTTGGTTGAAATCTTATTAAAGCTTTTTTTTAAAAAAAAATTATGTCAGTAATAGAGATTTTTCATGAAACTGCATGTTTGGACATTTTATTGACTGTGTTTTGGAGATGGTGTTTCTTATGGAGTTTCAAAAGAATACAGTCCTGTCCATTGACTGCAAGACTTTTAGCCTTTCATGGGTATGGGGAGCAGAGATGGGAACTGTGCCAACTTAAAATACAATTGACCCCACTATCTGGAGATATTCAGCAGTTTCTCTTGTGCAGACGACTTTGTTCTTATTCTGATCATCCTATTTATCCCATGGATGAAGGAGGATTCCATTAACCTAAATAGCAGAATCCGGCTGCATGCAGGGTATTTGATATTGAACAGGTAAGACTATCAGCAGTATGTTAGTCAAATATACACACACCTTGTGGGAAGAGGACACCACATGCCATGCACAGAGGTTGCACCTGGAAAGGGTGAGACAAAAGACTCTGGGAAATAGGTTTTGTAATAACAGGAGAGTGGCGTACTGTTGTCTCAGGAGGTTGTGACTTGTTTGAATAATTTTGCTGGCTGGCAGAGTGGTGAAGCCAGTTACGTGGGCACGGAGCCTTCTTGGCTGGGATAGTGAGAAGCATATCTGTTAAGGGCAGAGGAAGTCCTGGCTAGTCCTTGGAGGACCCATCAGGCTCAGAGATATTATAGCAGCACATGGGATTTCAAGCCGTGCAATGCAGCTCTTAGCTTTGGTGAATAGAGGCTAGAAATGGTTACTTTTAGTTGTCGTGTCAGTAATTTTGTCATTTTAGCAAGAGACTGAGTGGTTCATAGAGGTTCTCACTCTGCCATTCTGGAAGCCATTCTTTGATTTTCCTTGAATATTAGAATTTGGTTTTTGGCTGATGGAAGGCTCTTCATTAAATGGAATCAGCCGTTGGAACTTTAGAAAAGATCTAATGAAAATGCTTCTCAAAGGACTATCATGCTGCATAGAATTTTTCAAATGTGTTAGTTTTTTGTATAGACATGATAGAGAAAAGAGACACTCAAAGCTAAAACATATCAATCCAAAATGTTAATGGTGGTTTTTCTCTCTGAGTGATTCAGCTATAAAGTGAAAATTACTGCTTGTCTTCATGTTACTCTATATTTTAGAAATTTATATAATTTATCTATGTATTGTTCAGATAATCAAAGAGATGAAAAAAGTCTCTCCCTTTAAAATGGTTGACAACAGCAAAAATGAAGAGTCATGGTATAATGCCATTATAAGTCATTATATGATTAATATAGAATATGAGAAATGACTTAGTTTTTGAGTAATATCTTTATCTTAATTCAGCATTTTGTACCATTTCTATATTTGACTGTGTTTTCTCATGTCTTTTAAAAATAGGAATAATAAAACAATATAGGGCTGTTGTAAGAATTAAATAAGATAATAAACTAAAAAGTGAACACTTAATGAATTCTTAATAAATGTTGGGTCATAGTTCCTTCCAGAGCAGAAATAAAGGAACACTGGAGTAGTACACAGTGGTCATAATACTGTGGGAGAAAGAAGAGTAGGAAAAGTTATGTGAATTACATGCAGAACAGCCTCATTGTGACTGGGTGGTAAGTATTTGTTTAGGGAGAGGAACACACAGTATTCCAAGATTTTGCAAAAGTGACACATCACTGATTTAACACGTGATTTTACCTGGACCTGACATATTATCTCTAAACTGTAGACTAAAATTCTTTTCTCAGTTTCATTTTTGCAATCACACTTATTCTATATTTATCCAACATTTACTCTAAAGTTACTCTATGCTTTCTATGTTTATCACACACTCTTTTGTGATTGTTGAATATGCTTAGGGCATCAAAATACTGCAAAATATGTTTCTATAATTTTAATACTTTTCTTACCTTAATCATTTCTGTCTTCTACACATTTAATGCAAGTTTTCTATATAGTTTCAAGAATCCCATAGTGGATATCAGATACCACAGGCTTGAAGTTTTATTTTTTTTATTTGCCTTTGCTAGTTTTGGTATCATCATTCATCTGCAAGCTTACCTTTTAGAAATAAATTGGTGTTTATAATTAAAGACCGTATCTGTATATAAACTTATGCCATGTTTATATACATGAAAATGAATATGGCTATATATTTTATATAAACTTATACATAGGTATATATGATTTAACAAACTATAACATGAAAGAAATTCTAGTTTAAGTTCTATGTGATTTAGATTGTTTTGATTTCTAATTTTTAACTTTTCATTATACCAATAAAAGTTAGTATGGAGAGGATAGCAAAGATTTTAAAATTTATTTTTATATTTTAGCAAATTATGAAATATTATCATTTTGATAATTAAGTATATAGTTTTAAATTTTTGATACATTCTTAAGATGAATATTGCAGATTTCAAAATTCTTAATGTTCTTAACTATATCTGTTTAATGTTTCACACAAATTCCTACAATCATTAATGTGAAGCAGTGCTTTTTAAGGCTATTATGTGCTGAAAATCTGTGGTCAAAGGATGAAAAATCCAGCTGCTTCTATTGCTGCAGTAGATTTAGAATAAAAGCTCTAATGTTTCTCAAAGAAAAAAGTAAACTGTGTTTTAAAGGTTTCCACTCCCTGCAAGCAGGGAAAAAAGCCCTGAAAAAACTTGTGAATGCTTTGTCATTTCTGCAAAACTGTGAAAACACACTGAAGCAGCTAGTTTACTCATCCTTGATTTCCCCGATGGCCGAGTTCCCATTAACTCACCAGAGAATGAGATGCAGACCCAGGGCCTTTACATGTCATTTTGACAAGACATAATGTCCGATCTTGTTTGTGTATGCCTTTCCCTTCTACCTCAAGCCCGCTTCACTACTGGTGGTCTGCCCGTGTGCAACACAGATGTTTCTCTCTCCGCTGCATGCTTTATTTTTCAAGTAGCTTCGGAGAGCATATGTTTCCATGTGAGCTTGTTCCTTCCTTCTTCCAACACCTTCTTGTGCTACATAAACAATCTTCATCTGCCCTCTCAGATCTGGGGCGCACCAGACTTTCACAGATGTCGATTTCTTTTTCAGACTGTTTGCCTCTGGTGAACACAGTCTTCAGATAATGTCTCCCTTCCTTCTCTGTTCCAAATGACTTGGAATGCAGATTTTTTCCCTCCTTTCAACTCAGTTTCCTTCTGTGACCCCAGCATGTTTTCGTCCCCTTTCTTCTAAGTCTGTCTTTGTACTAGCTCTCCAGATGGGATCAAGGATGAGCTCTTCCGGCACCTCATTTTATTCTCCTTAGGACTGCTTGGCTTGCAGGAAAAAAAAGGCATACGTTAAATATTTCGCATGTGGGGCTACCTATATTTATCTCATTTGTTTCCTTTTGAGGGTTTTTCATGTTTTACTTATTTGGTAGCTGTTATGTTTAATTATTTTCCCATTTGGGGGCTAGTTCATCACAAAGGGGGCTACCCCAAATATATGTACATAAATATAATGTTGTATATAAATACATTTAAATATAAAGTAACAGATACTTTAATACCTTTTTTTTTCTTTGATAGAAGAGTTACCTCTGCTTGTCTTTCATTTATTCCACATGTATTTGTTTGGCATTCTAATGCTGGTACCCAGAGGACTTTCTGGCACATAGTACCTTCTCAACAAAGCTGAAAAGGTCTCTCTTCACAAGGAATTTATATTTTAGCGTGAGAGACAGCTAATGAACAAGCACACAGAGAATTAAGATAATTATGAGAGGATGCCAACTGAGCTGAAAATTCAAATGATAAACAGGAGCCTGGATGCAAAAATCATGATAATGAGAAATATGGGGAGGGGAGAGGAAAAAGTGCAGAGTCCTTACATAAAAACTAATGTGGGCATTGCTGAGAACAGGAGACGTTGCTGTGACTGACATGTCATAATGAGCATGGTGGAGAGGGAAGGACACAGTATTGAAGCAGAAGTCTGAAGCCAGATCATTTAGGGCATCTGAAGGTAAGGGTAAGAATTCTAAATTTTCTTCCAAATGCCCTGAGAAGCCATGGAGGTTTGTAAGCAAGGAAGCAGCATGATCTGACTTATGTTTTTGAAACGTCACTTTGGCACCTGTGATAATTTCTCATATTGTTATTTTTTATTTTTAAAGACATTATTTTTAATAGACTTTTACGTTCATAAAAACTGAAAGGGAGGTACAGAGATTTCCCATATATCCCTTGTCCCCACACATGCATAGCATCCCCTATTAGCAGTGTTACTCACCAGGGTGGTACGTTAGTTACAACTGATGAACCTACGCTGAGACATCATAATTGTCCAGAGTTTTTCTTAAGGCTCACTCTTGGTGTTATATATCCTATGGGTTTGGACAAATATATAATGACATGTATCCATCATTTTGATATCATAGAATTACCACTGCTCTAAAAATCCTCTACACTCCACCTTTTCCTTCCCCGCATGCAGCAAAAGACCACTGATGTTTTTAAGGTCTCCATGGTTTTGCCTTTTTCATAATGTCATGGTTGGCATCATACAGTATGTAGCCTTTCCAGATTGGCTTTTTTTCCACTTAGTAATTATGCCTTTAAGATTCCTCCATGCCTTTACATGGCTTGGTAGCTCATTTATTTTTAGAACTGAATAATATTCCATTGTGTGAATGTCATGATTTTTAAAATGAATAACCTTAATATGATGATCAACCATAAAGTGATTTATGAAGTGATTTATTTTCAAAGAAGACTTTCCTAACTCTTGTGGTTTTTTTCTGCCTCTTCTTTTAACTAGCCTGCAGTATTTTTAGTAGATTATTGATAACATCTTCATATTTCAAATTCAATTGGGTTGCCAGTATTTTGGGGATTTTACCCATCAGCCTCACTCTACTGAATCATGTTTTGTACTCACCAGGGCTTGCAACTCATGCATCTGTCCCTGCCCATATTCATGAGCATCTTCCCTTCCCTCCTCTAGGAATGCTTGTCTTTCCATCACCTGTTTGGGAAGCATCACCCTCACCCTAGGGAATTTCTTCTGTGAAGCTTCCTGACCACCTTCTGTGTTCTGTTCTCATACTCCTCAGAGACTTCTATAAAAACTCCCCCAATATAAATATTTATAAATGAGTAGTGAATTGGGAATCACTGGAGAACTGGAAAGGACAAACACTGTGAAGGACCTTGAGGGCAAGTTAAAAACGTGTTTATTTTAATCTCAAAGCGGTAGAGGGACTCCTGAAGAATTTCAGTGTGAGGGAAACAAGACCAGATTTGTCCTTGAGAAAGTTCACTCTGGCAATATACTAGCAAGAAGAGTGAGTGGGATGAGAAAATGAGACTGGAAGCAGGCTATTGCTTTAGGTTAGATGAGGCATGGTGGGAACTTGAAACTTTCACTTGCACACACTCAGAAATAACAGTGGGAATGTAGAAGAAAGGATGGGTTCAGAAAGATTTAAACCATGCCTAACTGATGAGCAGTGTGTAGGTGAAAGTAATTCATTAATAGAAAGTGAGGGAGAGAATAGAATCTAGGATTCCTCCACTCCTGTCTTGAGCATCATGGTAGACAGTGATGCAATTCACTAATATAAGCATATAGGTTAAGCATTTGAGGGTATCTTTTCACACCACCAGTTTAAACAATTCCTCATTTTTTTTTATGTACTAATACTGAGCTTTCATTTTGCAAGTTAGCCCTCTTTGTTTTTTCACTTATGTTTTTTTATGTATATTAATTTCGAGTTTCTGAACTACCTGTAATATTGCTAAAGTAGAAGAATTAAGCATTTTCATACTCTTTTTATAGATGAAATATTAGTGTTCCTTATTGGATGAATGTGTTTGTAGCAAGTTTGATGACTTTGGGATATAGCAGGTGGGGACTCAGGAGAAATTAAAGCAGGGCTAGGAATGATTTGGGATCTTTCCCTGCTTCCCTCACCATCATCTCATAATGTCTCTGTTCTCATACTACCAAATTGTTCGATTTCCATTTAAGAGCTGCCCAATAATTATTTCCTTAATACTTCATATATTCTACACAAATGCATAATAGTATGTTTTCTTCAAATGATAAAGAAACTTTAGTGCCCTTCAAATATTGCAAGATTTGCCAGTTTTTTTTTTTTAAATTATTTTTCAGCAAAATTCCTCTTTGTCATGTATGGTTATAAACTGAAAAAGAAAAAAGGCCAAGATTTGTTTAGAAAGACTATATGCACTTTTTCTTTAATTGTGGTATAACCTTCTAACTCACTTTTGAGTTTGATTCCTTCAATGGATTTTTCCATTTAAGACTTTTAACAAACAAATATTATCAGAGTATGAAAGACATTTACTCTAGTGGGAGAAAAACAGAAGATTTGTTAACATAAACCAAAAGATCAATGCTAAATAATTTACAATGATTTATAAAAATGCATTCAAGTTTCTAGGGCAAGGTGGCAGAGAAGAAGGATCTGAGCTCACCTACTTTCACGAAAACACCAAAATCACAACTAACAGCTGAACAATCATCAACAGAAAAGACTGGGAACCTACCAATAAAAAGAAGATGCCATAATGAGACAGTAGGAGGGGGCACATTCATGTTACATCAGGTCTCATACATGCCAGATGGGTGACTCACAAACAGGAAAATTGTATCTCAGAGGTTTGCTCACAGGAGTGAGACTTCTGAACCCTAAGTTAAGCTCCCTAGTCTTGGGGTCTGGCATCAGGAGAAAGAATCCCCAGAACATTTGACTTTGAAAGCTAGTGGGGCTTGAGTGCAGGAGCTCCATCAGACTGCGGAAACAGAGACTTCACTCTTGAAGGATGCACACGGGGTCTTCTGGGCACTAGAACTCAGGGGAAAAAGCACTGTCATATGAACTGATGCAAGACCTTCTCACTTTTCTTGGGAGGTCCCCTGAAGAGGCAGGGGGAAACTTTGGCCCACTACAGGGACAAGCATACTGATGCTAGAGGCACTGGGGGAGTACTCATTGGAGTGAGCTGGAGATTGTCCTGGAAGTTGCCATTTTGAGGCCAGGCCTGGTCTCACCCAATAGACCTTAGGCTCCAGTGCTGGGATGTGTTAGGCCAAACAACCAACAGGGCAAGAACACAGCCTCACATATCAGCAGACATAGCTCCCTAAAGTCTTCCTGAGCTCACAGCTAACTCCAGACAGACCCTTGCCCACCAGAGGGACGAGACTCAGTTCCATCCACCTGTGGGTAGGCACTAGTTCCTTCCACCAAGAAGCATTCACAGTGCCCTTAGAACAACCTTACCCACTAGGGACAGACACCCAGAACCAGAGGAAACACAATCCTGTAGGATTTGGGACTTCTAAAACAGAAAGACAAATGAGATGGCAGATGAATACATTCCAGACAAAAGAACAAGATAAAACTCCAGAAAAACTAAGTGAAGTGGAGATAGGGAACCTACCCAAAAAATAATTCAGAGTAATGTTAGTAAATATGATTCAAGATGTTGGAAAAATGAGGCATAGACCAAGAAGATACAGTATTTAGCACATCATTGACCAAAGACATATTAATATACATTTTATTACCTGAACATTATTGACTGGTGATGGATCAATATGTTTTTAAGAGTGATACAATTAACATCACCAGGTAAAGTTAGAGATTAAAATTGATCAAAGGTTCATTACACAAATTATGACTGTTATTCACATTTTGCTCTGTTAGGTTTTTATTCCAACTTTGTCTATATCATAAATGCAAGTTTATTATATAAAATTTTCAAAAATGACAGATCATGAAATCTCTCACTTCTAAAAGAGCCCCCTGCAAAGACCCACCTTGTAAACTATCAGGTAAAATAACATATTCTAGAGAAATTGATATCCACAAGACTTAAAAAAAATGGCACCAGAAAGTGTAAGCCTACTTTTCCAAGGGAAAGTGCAGTGAAACACAGTATGTTCTGGTGCCTATACTGCCTATCATACCCTAGCAAAATATTAGAATGTTTTAGTAAGACATGTACAAAGTTTCAAATAAATACATTAAGTGCAAAAGACGGTTGATATTTACTCAGGCATTTCAACATTCACTTACATAACAAATTGCTGGCCAATTAGTTTCTACAAAGACTAATAATGTGTTAAGAAAGAGCCAAAAAATATAAAAGAATAAATAGATTTGAAAATACAATAACTAAGATGATAAATACATTATACTAGGAATTAATAGACAAACAGATTAAAAATTTTGTGAAGAGAGAGAGAAAGAATAGAAAAAATATTTGAAGAAATATCAGTCAAGAAAGTCCCAAATTTCATAAAAAATGCTAGTTTATTCATTCAAAACCTCAGTGATCTCCAGGTAAAATAAATTTAAATAAATCACACATAGAAATATAATTCAACAGAGAAGAGTCAAAATGAGAAAATCTTGAAAATACAAAAACAACTTATACAAGCACTTCTGAATAAGATTCAAAGCTGACTTTTATCAGAAACATGGTGTCAAAAAGTAGTGCAATGACGTATTCAAAGTGTTGGAAAAAGTCTGTAAACTTTTCAAAAAAGTTTGCATTTTGGAGATCTGTTGTAACATACATATATGTTAATACTTGTATCTTCCTGATGGGTTCATCATTTTATCACTATAAAGTGTATCTTTTTCTTTCTGGAATTAATATGTCTTAAAGTCTATTTTGTTTGTTACTGATATAGCCTCCTAAGCTACAAAGATTTAAGTTTTATATATGGCAAAACAATTCTTCAAGAAATGAAGGGTAAACTAAGACAATGCTGGGGGATGGGAAGCCTGAGAGAAACTTCTTTTAGTGATTCTAGCCTACAATAATTACTAAAGAGAATTCTTCAGGCTGAAATAAAAGGATAAAAGGACATTGCACATTGACTTGAATCCACATGAAAAGGTAAGGAGCATCAGTAAACATAACTGTGTACATAAATATGACATAATGTCTTTTTGTAACTTTTTCCTACTATTTTATTTAAAGGAAGTACATGAAGTAATAATTATAAACTTTGTTGATAGACATATAAAATGCAATTTGTATGTTAATTACAGAACAAAGGGAGAAAGAGAGAATGGGTTTCTATTGGAAGAAAATAAAAAGACATGCTATTAGCATTAAGTTGGTATAAATCTAAATTGGATTAAATAAAAATATAATTCCCAGGACAACCACACACACACACACACAAAAAAAAAACCCCAAATCCTCAAAAACATGATTAAAAACAACAAAATAAAATAGATATTTTTCATTATAACATTTTAACCAAAAGAAAGTAGAAATGGGGGAATGGGGGAACAAAAATGATTCTTAACATTGCTAATCAGAGAAATGCAAATCAAAAACACAATGAAATATCATCTCTTACCTGTCAGAAGAACTGTCATTAGAAAAAAAAAAAAGGAAAATCTTGGTGAGGATGTGAGAAAAGGAAACTTTTGTACACTGTGAGTGGGAATGTAAATCATGGCAGCCATTGTGAAAAATAGTATGGAATATTCTCAGAAAATGAACTAACATATGACATGGCGATTCCACTCCTGGGTACATATATCTGAAAAAAACCTCACTGACTTGAAAAGATACATGCACCCTAGTGTTCACAGCAGCATTATTTACAATTACCAATGTATAGAAGCTAACTTCTATGGGCAGCCATCAGTAGGTGGATGGATAAAGAATATGTGTATGTACATACATACATACATACACACGGACTCTGGAATACTACCCAGCCCCCCAAAAGAATGAACATTTGTCATTTGCAGTGACATGGATGGACTTGGAAGTCATAATGCTAAATGAAATGTCAGATAATAAGTGATAATGCTATCACTTATATGTGTAATCTAAAAATGACGAATTTGTGACTATAACAAAAAACTGAAGACTCACAGATATAGAGAACAAACTAGTGGTTACCAGAAGGGATACAAAAGGAAGGAGGGGGCAGTATAGAGGTAGGGGATTAAGAGGCACAAACTATTTGGTGTCAAATAGAATAAGCTATAAGGATATATGTCCAATGTGGGGATTATAACCACTATTTCATAATTATAAAGTAAAGTAGCAAAATAACCTTTAAAAGTTATAAATCACTATATTTTACACCAGCACCATATATTTTACATTAACTATACTTCACTAAACAAAAGACAAGATATATAGAAAACAAATGCAATCTTGTTTTATTCATAATTACATTAGATTTAAATGGAGAAATTACTTCAGTCAAAAGGTAGAGAGAGACTAGAAAATGGATTTTAAAAGTTACCTTATTTATTATTTACAAAAGACAGATTCAAAAGCCAAATAGAGTGAAAGAAAATATGGAAAAACATAAAATAAAGACACTAAACAACAGGAAGCATTGGGCGCTATATCAATATCAGACAAAACAGACTTTCAGAACAAAATTGCATCTAAAGAGGGGGACACTTTATAATGAAAAATTATCAGTGCATTAGGAAGACAGACTATGTTTCAACATTTAGAGACAAGATAGAGAAGTAAAAGAATCTTGAACCCATCTCCTCTCATGAGAACACTAAAATCACAACTAATTGGTGAACAAGCATTGATTAAAAAGGAAAAAAAAAAAAAAGCCTGTAGTCAACCAAAAAATATACTCTATATCCAAAGTAGAAAAAAACAAGAGAGAGTAGAAGAGATGCACTAGTGATAAAATCAAATCTCCTTCCACCCAGGTGGAAGGCATGTGGGGCTTGACTATAGGAGCTCCAGAGGGGGCTGGAAGATACAGAGACTCCATTCTTGCAGGGCACACACAAGGTCTCATGTACACCAGAAACCAGAGCAAAAGCAGTCATCCAAGTTCATGGAGCACAAAACATACCATGCAGGTTTAACCCAAGCAGGAACATGCTAAAATACATAGTAATCAAACTGACAAACATTAAAGACAAAGAGAAAATATTAAGCATCAAGGCAAAAGCAACAGATAAAATACAACAAAATTCCCAAAAGGTTATCAGCTGATAAATCAGCTGAAGTTTTGCTGGCCAGAAAGGAGTGGCACAATGTTATCTAAAGTGAGGAAACTGAAAAACCTACAACCAAGAGTACTATACCCAGTGAAACTCTCACGGAGATTTGATGGAGGAATTGAAAGCTTTATAGATCAGTATAAGCTAAGGGAATTCAGAAGAACCAAGCCAGTGTTACAACAAATTCTAAAGGAACTCCTCTATTTAATAAAGGAAAAGTCCACGTTAGAAATAAAATTGTGAATGGGAAAGCTCACCATTAAAGGCAGACGTATAGTAAAAGTAGAAAGTTGCCCACACATAAATATGATATCAGAATCAGCAAACATGAGGTGAGTAAAAATGGAAAATATTGAGAATGCTTTTGAGATTAGGAGACCAGTAACTCAAAACTATATACATATATATGTGTGTATATATATATATATACACATACACACATGCATGCATATATACATATGGCTGCCATATCAAGTCTTCATGGAAAGGCAAACCAAAAATATGCAAAAGGTGTACAAACAAAAAAGGAAGTCAAGCAAAACACTAAAGATAGTCATCAAATCACAAGAGAACAAATGAGGAAGGGAAGAAGACCTACAAAAACAAAGCCAAAACAATCAACAAAATGGCAATACAAAGTATCAGTAGTTAACTTAATTGTAAAAGTGAAAGTGAAAGTGAAGTAGCTCAGTCATGTCCGACTCTTTGCAACCCCATGGACTGTTCTCTACAGGAGACTGACTTCACATTTAGCTGCTGCTGCTGCTGCTAAGTCACTTCAGTAGTGTCCAACTCTGTGTGACCCCAGAGACGGCAGCCCACAAGGCTCCACCGTCCCTGGAATTCTCCAGGCAAGAACACTGGAGTGGGTTGCCATTTCCTTCTCTAACACATGAAAGAAAGTGAAAAGTGAAAGTGAAGTCGCTCAGTCGTGTCCGACTTGTAGCAACCCCATGGACTGCAGCCCACCAGGCTCCTCCATCCATGGGATTTTCCAAGAAGATACTGGAGTGGGTTGCCATCACATCTAGGGACACATACAAACTGAAAGCGAAAGGATAGAAAAAGGTATTCTTTGCAAATGGAAATCAGAAGAAAGCTGGAGTAGAAATACTCATATCAGACAAAATAGACTTTAAAATAGTGTACAAGAGACATAGAAAGACACTACATGATGATCAAATTATCACTCCAAGTAGAAGATATAACAATTTAAATTATATATATATATATATATATATATATATATATATACACCCAATACAGGATCACTCCAATATATAAGACAAATGCTAACAGTTATAGGAGGAAAAATTGATAGTAACACAATAATAGTGGGGGTACTTTAATACCCCAGTTATATCAATGGGAAGTTCATCTAGACAGAAAATCAATAAGTAAACACAGGCTTTAAATAAACATTAAACTAGATATACTTAATTGATATTTATAGAGTATTCCATTCAAAGGCACCAGAATACATAATCTTTTCAAGTGCACATGGACTATTCTCTATGATAGATCACATACTGGGCCATAAAGCAAGACTTGGTAAATTTAACAAAATTAAAATCATATCTAGTATCTTTTATGACCACAATACTATGATATTAGAAGTCAACTATAAGAAAAATACTTAAAACTGGGCTAAACTCTATGGTACTAAACATCAATGGGTCACCGAAATAATCAAACAGGAAATCAAAAAAAATCTGAAGACAAATGAAAACAAACAAACAGAAATCATGATCCAAAACCTATGGGATGCAGCAAAAGCATTTCCGAGAGGGAAGGTTTTAGTTACTTCAGAAAACAGCAAAAATTTCAGATAAACTATCTGACCTTACACTTAAATCAACTAGAAAAAGAAGAAGAAGAAGAAAAACTATAGTAGAAGAAATAAAGATCAGACCATAAATAAATGAAATAGAGATGAAGAAAACACTGGAAAAGATCAATGAAACTAACAGCTGGTTCTTTTAAAAAATAAAATTGATAAACCTTTAGCCAGATTCATTAAGAAAAAAGGGAGAGGAGTAATATCAATGAAATTAGAAATGAAAAAATAAGTTACAACTGACACAACATAAATACAAAGGATCTTAAGAGACAACTATGATCAACTACAACTAACTAAATGCCAATAGAATGAACAACTTAGAAGAAATGGATAAGTTATTAGAAAGGTCCAATCTCCTAAGACTGAACCAGGAAGAAATAAAAAATATTAACGGACAAGATTGGGCACATTTATGGTGGTAGGCTGTAAACTAGAAAATATTAACAGATCAATCACATGTATTGAAATCAAATCTGTGATTAAAATTCCTCACAAAATAAGATTCCCCACAAATAAAAGTCCAGGCCCAGATGGCTTCATAGATAAATTTTGTCAAACATTTAAAGAGTTAATATCTCTTCTTCTGAAGCTATTCCCAAAAATTATAGAGAAAGGAACACTCTCAAACTCATTCTATGAGGCTACTATCATCACCCTGATAGCAAAACAAAACAAAGATACCACAAGAACAGAAAATTACAGGAGGCTTCTTAAAAAATTAAAAATAGAATTACCATATGATCCAGCAATCGCACTCTTGAGCATATATCTAGAGAAATTCATAATTCAAAAAGATACATGTAACCCAGAGTTCATCACAGCACTAATTACTATAGCCAAGAAATGACTATACATATGGTACAACCTAAATGTCCTTTGAGAGATGAATGGATAAAGAGGATGTGGTACATACATATAATGGAACATTGCTCAGTCATAAAAAAGAATGAAATAATGCCATTTGCAGCAACATAGGTGAAGTAAGTCAAAGAAAGAAAAATATACAATGTCACTTGTATGTGGAAGCTATTATAAATATGACACAAATGAACTTATTTATAAAATTGGATTATAAGGTCTAGTAAAGCAGGAATATTTATTGATGCTCAATATGACAGTAGGCATTAAGTTAAATACTGGGCATACAGTTTTGAATGACACAACATAATTCCTCCTTCATATTAAGAAAAATTCATCTCAAATTCACTGCTCCTGCCTTTTTTTTTTTTTTTAATCAAAGGTACTGCTCTCCCATTGTTTTTGTGTAAGAAAGAGATGATGAGCTTCTTATGAATAAATAGTGTTGCATGAGAGATTCACAGATGATTTACCTATAGTGACAGCTGGGAAGAAAGCAGGATATGACTTATTGTACCTTTCAAATGCCAACTAGTAAAACTGTTGTCCTCAATAAGCTTAGAGCAGGGGTTCCTGTTAAATATGGCTACATAAGAGACTTTTGAACTACTTAACCCCACAGATGCTCTGAATCTACATATGGAACAATTCCCTTTAAAAGAAATCCAAAAGCTAGCTAACTCTTAAAAACCAAGTGAATGAGAAAAAAAATCCACATTAAAATGAATTGACATTATTTGGTGATGGAGAAGACTCTTGAGAGTCTCTTGGACTGCAAGGAGATCAAACCAGTCAATCCTGAAGAAAGTCAAACCTGAATATTCACTGGAAGCACTGATGCTGAGGCTGATGCTCCTGATATGAAAAGCCATCTTTGGCCACCTGTTGTGCAAAGCCAACTCACTGGAAAAGACCCTGAAGCTGGGAAGGAGTGAAGGCAAAAGGAGAAGAGGTGGCAGAGGATGAGATGATTAGATAGCATCACCAACTCAATGGACATGAATTCAAGGAAACTGTGGAAGGTAATAAAGGACAGAAGAGCCTGGTGTGCTACAATTCGTGGGGTCACAAAGAGTTGGACAAGACTTAGTGACTGAAAAACAACAACCATGAAGGAAGCTTAGGAACATGTCTGGCACCTTACATGTTGCTGCAGGCCAGAGGACACATCACCTGGCTCTGATGACCAGCAGGACTTGTGTTTTCATTCAGCTGGATTGTGGCAGAAAAAGGGACAGTTTCTGGCTGGCTGCCGCCAGGACTCAACACAGAGGAGGCAGACAGACACTAATTTCTTAGCGAAAGAAGTCTATTTGAATACTTCAAGAGCTGCTGCCTAAGGGTCCTGCTTCTAATTAGTCTGCATCTAGATGCTAAAAGTAAGATCATCCATCCCCTTTGGGACATTGAAAGGTCTTGGCACACTTGTAACTACTGGGAGCCCCAAGAACAAATAAAGTTATTCACACAAATATAGAGGTTTAAGAAACAACCAATGGCTAGGACCCAGCTAAACAGTGCACAGAAACCAACAGAGAGAAACAAACAGGAATATTAAAAAAAAAAAAGTTAAAACTCCAGAAACAATCCTAATAAGAGTTCAATGTAATTATCATAAAGATGCTCACTATAAAGATGCCCGCTTTATAGTCTATAAAGAGAGGTCTATAGAGAAATGCATGAACAAAATGAAAATTTCAAGAGACAAAAATATAAGTACCAAACAAATCACAGAGCTGAAAAATGCAATAATCTAACTAAAACATTAAATAGAGGAATTTGAAAGCAGACTAGGGGAATTGCAAGAAGTGATCAGTGAACTTTAAGACAGGACCCCTCTGAAAAAAGAATGCAGATAGATTTAGGGACATCATCAAGTGGATACGTATTGCCATCAGAGGGGTCTCAGAAGAAGAAAACAGAAAAAGGCAGAAACATTATTTGAAGAATAATAGCTGAAAATTTTCCTAATCTGGGGAAGGAAACAAACATCCAGATCCAAGAAGACTAAAAAGATCCAGACAAGATGCACTCAAAATGACCAAGCTAAGACATATTATAATTAAACTGCTAAAATTTAAAGACAAAGAGAGTATCTTTAAAGCAGCAAAACAACCTTTTATGTACAAGGGAATCCCCACAAGACTATCAGCAGATTTTTATCTGGAAACTTGCAGACCAGAAGGAAGTGATCAATATATTCAAAGTGCTGAAAAAGAAAGCAAACTGCAAGCAAGGAATATTCTACCCAGAAAAGTCTTTCACATTTGAAGAAGAAATACAGAGTTTTCTGGATAAGCAAAAAAGGTGAAGGAGTTCATCACAACTAGTCTGACCTTGGAAGAAATAGTAAAGGAAATTCTTCAAGTTGAAACAGAAGGGCACTAATTAGTACCAGAAAAGCATATCAAAGTATAAATCTTAATGGTGAAATTTAATATATAGTTAAATCGGAATACTCTAATGTTGTAACGGGTGGTAAGTAAATCACTTATAAATCTACTAAGGTTAAAAGACAAAAATAGTAAAACTATCTATAAGTACTACAATTTGTTAATGAACACAAAGGACCAAAGGATGTAAACTGTGACAACAAAAGCAATATGAGAGGGAAGAGTAAAAGACTACAGCTTTAATATGCATTCAAACATAAGTTGTTATGAACTTAAGTAGGCTATTATAAAAATACAAGATGATTTATATAAGCTTTATGGTAACTCCAAAGCAAAAATTTAATTGATACACAAAATATTAAGAGAAAGGAACTAAACATACCACTGTACAAAATCATCAAATCACAGAGGAAAGAGAAACAAATGACTTGCACAACAGCCAAAACCAATTTTAAATAGGAATAGTAAGCCCACCTTTACCAATAATCACTTTAAATATTAATGAGCTGAATTCTTCAATCAAAAGACAGGATGCTGAATGGATAAAAATCTAACTATTGGCTGCTATAAGGGACTTACTTCTGTTATAAGAACACACACAGATTAAAAATGAAGAGATGGAAAAATATACTCCATGTAAAACAAAACTGAAGAAAAACAAGGGAAAATGTACTTATGTCAGACAAAAGAGACTTTAATCCAAAGACCACAGTAAGAGACAAAGGAGATTATTATACAATTATAAAGGCATCAATCTAACAAGACAATATAACATTTGTAAATATTAATTCATCCAACATAGTAGCACTACATATATAAAGCAAATGTTAACAGACATGACCGGAGAACAGACAGCATTACAAAAATAGTGAAGGACTTCAATTCATTTTCAACAATGCATAGATCATCAAGACAAAGTATCAATAAGGAAACACTGCACTCAAACACTTACAGAAGAGCCGTTCCAAAATCACAGAATAAACATTCTTTTTAAGTGCACTTAGAACATTCTTCAGGATTTACCATGGCCACAAAACCAGCCATGGTAAATTTTAAAACACTGAAATCACATCAGGCATCTTTTTGGTCTACAATGTTACAAAACTAGATCAGTTACAAGAAGAAAAATATCTGGGAAATGAAAAAATATTTGAAAATTGAATTTTTCCTACTGTAAAACCAATATGTCAAATAAGAAATTAAAAAAAAAAATCTTGAGACAAATGACGATGGAACTACAACATGCCAAAACTTATATGGGATGCACCATAAGCAGTTCTAAGAGGGAAATTCACAGTGATAAATATCTATGTCAAGAAATAAGGTCTCAAACAATCTAAATTTACACCTCAAGGAGCTAGAAAAAGAAAAGCTAATTAAATTCAAAGTTAGTAGAATGAAGAAAACAACAAAGATTAGAGAGTAAATAAATGAAAAAGAATAAAGAGACAGTAGAAGAGATTAATTAACTAAGAGCTGGTCTTTTGAAACAATAAAATAGAAAAACCATGACTAGAGTCATCAAGAAAAAAAGAGGACCAGTAAAATTAGAAATGAGAGAGATGTTATAAGAGGAGACAACACCACAGAAAGAAACGTGTAAGAATTATAAGAGACTGATATATGCCAACAAACTAGACAACCTAGAAAAATAAAATCCTAAAAAGATACAATGTACTAAAACTAATTTATGGACAAATAGAAAATCTAAACAGACTAAGTTTTTGAAAGGAGATGGAATCAGTAATCCAAAACCCCTCTATAGCTTTATAATCCCTCTAAGAATCAGATGGTTTTGCTGGTGAATTATATTAAAAAATAAAAATAAAAAATTACCAATCCTTTCAAACTTTCCCAAAAACAAGAAGAGGAGGGAACATTTCTAAACAAACTTTATAAGCCCAGTTTTATTCTGATACTAAAACTAAACAAGGCTACTACCAAAAAACAAAACAAAATAGGCCAGTATGTCTGAAGAACACAAATACAAAACTTCACAAAATATTAGCAAACAAAATTTAACTACACAGTCAAAGATCATCTACCATGATTAAGTAGGATTTCAGAGATGCAAGGGTGTTCAACATCTGCAAATCAATGTGATATATCACATTAATAAAATGAAGGGTAAAAATCATATGTCCTTTTTTTTTTTTTACTACTATTAACAATATTTAATCATTTTTACAATAGGCCTGCTGATCCATTTCAATATGTCCTTTTAATAGAAAAAATTTGACAAAATTCAATAACCAATTATGATAAAAAGAATCTCAATAAAGTGGGTGTAGAGGGAACATGCCTCAAAATAATAAAAGTGGTATATCACAAACCTACAGTCAACAGTATACTTAATGTGAAAAACTGAAAACCTGTGTTCTAGAATCAGGAGGAAGTACAGGATACTCACTCTGGTCACTTTTATTTAACACAGCATTGGAAACCCTAATTAAAGAAATTAGGTAAGAAATCAAAGTTAAAAAACTTGGAAAAGAAGTAAAATTGTCTCTATAGATAACATGATAGTTTATGTAGAAAACCCTAAAGAATCTGCCAACAACAACAAAAACCTGTTAATGGGCAAGTTCAGTAAATTGCACAATATAAAAACATACAAAATTAGTTTCAGTTCTATAAACTAATAATGTAATTAAGAAAACACTTCCACTTACACAATAATATCTAGGAATAAATTTAACTACTGATGTCAAAGACCTGCCCAATGACATTGATGATAGAAATTGAAGATGACAAAATGAACAGAAAGATTTTCTGTGCTCACAGATTGAAAAATGACTGTTATTAAAATATTCAAACTGCCCAAAGCAATCTACAGAGCAAACACAATCTTCATCAGAATTTCAATGGCATTTTTTTTGTTACAAAAAAAAATAAGCAATCCTAAAATTTGTATGGAACCATAAAACATCTGAATAGCCAAAAGAATCTTAAAAAAGAACAAAGTTAGAGGCATCACAGTTCCTGATTTCAAACTCTATTACAAAACTACAGTAATCAAAATAGTATGATATCAGCATTAAAATAAGACACACAGATCAATGAAATAGGATAACCCATAAATTAATCTACATATATGATCAGTTAACCTATGACAAAGCAGCCAAAAACATACATGAGGAAATAATAGTCTAATAATACTGGTATTGGGACCACTATCTTATGTGTGTGTGTGTGTCAGTTGCTCTGTCATGTCCGACTCTTTGAGACTTGATGGACTGTAGCCCACCAGGCTCCTTTGTCCATGGAATTCTCCAGGCAAGAATAGTGAAGTTGGTTGCCATTCCCTTCTCTAGGGGATCCTAGGTTGTTCAATCCTGAACCAAGGATTGAACCTGGGTCTCCCACACTACAGGCAGATACCTTACCATCTGAGCCACCTGGGAAGTCCTCCACTATATTATACCAAATAAAAAATGAACTCAGTATAGATTAAAGACATCAATATAAGACCTGAAACCACAAAAACTTCTAGAACATAGGAGCTAAACTCCCTTACACCACTTTTTGATATGAATTTTTAAAATTTGATACCTAAAAAGCAATAAAAGTAAAAAACAAAAAAATAAGACTATGTCAAACTAAAAGCTTCTGTGCAACTAAAGATATCATCAATAAATGAAAACGTAACCTACAGAATGTGGTCCATGGAAGAATGGAGTGGCAAACCGCTTCTGCATTCTTGCCTTGAGAACCTCATGAACATTCCTTTTCAAGAAAATTAGAGATACCAAGGGAACATTTCATGCAAAGATAGGCACAATAAGGGACAGAAATAGTATGGACTCAAGAGAAGCAGATGATATTAAGAAGAGGTGGCAAGACTATACAGAAAAAGTGTACACAAAAGGTCTTAATGATCCAGAAAACAATGATGTCATGATCAATCACCTAGAGCCAGACACCTTGAAGTGTGATGTCAAGTGGGACTTAGGAAGCATTACTACAAACAAAGCTAGTGGAGGTGTGAAATTCCACCTGACCTATTTCAAATGCTAAAAGATGTTGCTATTAAAGTGATGCACTCAATATGCCATCAAATTTGAGAACTCAGCAGTGACCACAAACTGGAAAAGGTCAGTTTTCATTCCAATCCCAAAGAAGAGCAATGCCACAGAATGTTCAAACTACTGCACAACTGCACTCATTTCACATGCTAGCAAGGTAATCCTCAAAATCCTTCAAGCTAGGCTTCAACAATACATGAACTGAGAAATTCCAGATGTACAAGCTGGATTTAGAAAAGGCAGATGAACCAGAGATCAAATGCCAGCATCTGTTTGATCATTGAAAAAGCAAGGGAAGTGCAGAAAAACATCTACTTCACCACTGATTACACTAAAGTCTTTCACTATGTGCATCACAACAGACTGTGTAAAATTCTGAAAGAGATGGGAATACCAGACCACCTGACCTGCCTCCTGAGAAATCTGTATGCAGGTCTAGAAGCAACAGAACTGGACATGGAACAATCAACTTGTTGGAAACTGGGAAAGGATTATGTCAAGGCTGTATATTATCACTCTGCTTATTTAACTTTTTTGCAGAGTACATCATGCAAAATACTGGGCTGGATAAAGCACAAGGTGGAATCAAGACTGTCAGGAGAAATATCAATAACCTCATATTCACATGACACCACCTTAAAGGCAGAAAGTGAAGAGGAAATAAAGAGCCTCTTGATGAAGTAGAAATAGGAGAGTGAAGAAGATGGCTTGAAACTCAAAGTTCAAAAAAACTAAGATCTTGGCATCTGGCCTCATCATTTCACGACAAATAGATGGGGAAAGAATGGAAGAAGTGAGAGACTTTATTTTCTTGGGTTCCAAAATCATTGCGGGTGATGACTGCAGCCATGAATTTAAAAGACACTCCCAGGAAGAAAAGCTATCACAAACCTAGAGAGTATATTAAAAAACAGAGGTATCACTTTCCTGACAAAGGTCCATCTAGTCAAAGGTAGGGTTTTCCCAGCAGTCATGCACAGATGTGAGAATTGGCCCATAAAGAAGGCTGAGTGTCAAAGAACGAATGCTTCTGAACTATGGTGCTGGAGAAGACTCTTGAGAATCCCATGGAAAACAAGGAGATCAAACCAGTCAATTCTGAAGAAAATCAACCCTAAATATTCATTGGAAGGACTGATGCTGAAGCTGAAACTCCAATATTTTGGCCATCTGATATGAAGAGCTGACTCACTGGAAAAGACCTTAATTCTGGGAAAGATTGAGGGCAGGAGGAGACGGGGGTGACAGAGGATGAGACGGTTGGATGGCATCATCAACTCAATGGACATGAGTTTGACCAAGCTCTGGGAGATAGTGAAGGACATGGATGCCTTGTGTTCTGCTGTCCATGGGGTTGCAAAGAGTAGGACACAACTGAATGACTGAACAACAACAATAGCAACTGACAGAATAGGAGAAAGTATTTGCAAATTAGGTTTAACAAAGATTAATATTCAAAATATATGAAGGACATATACAGCTCAGTTGCAACCCCCCCCAAACAATCTATTAAAAAATGGACAAAAGAACAGAATAGACATTTTTTCTAAACATATACAAGCAATCTACATGCACATGACAAGGTATTCAACCTTACTAATCATCAGGAAAATGCAAATCAAAACCTCAATTGAGATATCACCTCACATCACATCTGTTAGAAAATTTGTTATCAGAGACAAGAAATAACAAATGTTGGCTAGGCTTGGAGAAAAAGTTACCCTATATACTGTTCCTGGGAATGTAAATTGGTAAAGATAGTATGGGAAACAGTAGAGAGGTTCAGCAAAACATAAAAAAAGAAAAAAAGAACTGCCCAATGATCCAGCAATTTCACCTTTGGATAAATATAAAAGAAACAAAATTCTTTTCTTGAAAAGATATCTGCATGTTTACTGCAGCATTGTTTACAATAGCCAAAGACAGATACAACCTAAGTGTCCACTGAATGATTAATGGATAAAGAAAATACACACACACACACACACACACATACATTCAAGGAAATATTATTCAATCATAAAAAGAAAATCCTATATTTTGCAACAACATGGTAAAATAAATCAGATTGAAAGAAATAATGTATTTTTATTTCACATTTATATCATTTATATATTGAGTTAAAAAACCCCACAATCTCCAAACACATTGGTGGTTGCAGGATGTGGGATGTGAACAAAATGGGTCAAAGTGTGGAAAAGGTACAAACTCCCAGTTAAACTATTACTTAAGTTCTGGGATGTAATGAAAAGCAAGATGACTAAAGTTAATATTATGGGCTTCCCAGGGGGCTCAGCAGTAAAGAATACACCTGAACAGGAGAAGAATCAAATCAACAGAATTAGAAATGAAAAAGGAGAGGTTACAACAGCTATTTCAGAAATACAAAGGATCATAAGAGACTATATGTCAGTAAAATGGACAACCTGGGGGAAATGAACAGATCCTTAGAGTCAACGTTCCAAGACTGAACCAGGAAGAAATAGAAATTATGAACAACCCAACTATAAGCACTGAAATCAAAACTGATCAAAACTCTCTCCAAAATGAAAGCCCACAGCCAGATCACTTCCCAGGTGAATTCTATCAAACATTTAGGGAATAGCTAAGCCCTATCCTTCTAAAACTCTTCCAAAAATTTGCAGAGGAAGGAACATTTCCAAACTCATTCTATGAGGCCACCACCACCCTGATACCAAAAAAAGAAAATTACAGGCCAGTATCACTGATGAACATATATGCAAAAATCCTCAAGAAAATTCTAACGAACAGAATTCAACAGCACATTAAAAAGATCATACACCATGATCAAGTTGGGTTTATACTAGGGATGCAAGAATTCTTCAATATACATGAATCAATTAATGTGATACACCATATTAATAAATTGAAAGGCAAAAACCATATGATAATCTCAATAGATGCAGAAAAAGCTTTTGACAAAATTCAACACCCATTTATGATAAAAAAAAAACTCTTCACAAAATGGCCCTAGAAGGAACCTACCTCAACATAATAAAGGCCATACATGGTAAACCCACAGCAAACATTATTTCCAATGGTGAAAAACTGAAATCATTCCCTCTAATAACAGGAACAAGACATGGGTGCCCACCGTCACCACTCTTATTCAACATAGTTTTGGAAATCTGAGTTATGGCAATCAGAGAAGAAAAAAAAATCAAAGGAATCCAGAGTGGAAAATAAGAAGTAAAACTCTCACTGTTTACAGATGACATGATACTATACATAGAAAGCCCTAAAGGTATCATCAGAAAATTACTAGCACTAATCAGTGAATTTAGCAAAGTTGTAGGATACAAAATCAATACACAGAAATCACCAGCATTCCTATACATTAACAATGAAATATCAGAAAGAAATTAAGGAATCAATCCTATTAATCGTTGCAACAAAAATAATAAAATACCCAGGAATAAACCTACCTAAGGAGACAAAAGAGCTGTATACAGGAACTATAAGACACTGAACAAGATAGAAAACCCCAAGATAAACCCATACACCTATGGATACCTTATTTTTGACAAAGGAGGCAAGAATATACAAAGGAGCAAAGACAGTTTCTTTTAATAAATGCTTCTGGGATAACTGAACAGCTACATGTAAAAGAATGAATTTAGAGTACTTTCTAACACCATACACAAATACAAACTCAAAATGGATTAAAGACCTAAATGTAAGTTAGACCAGACATTATAAAACTCTGAGAGGAAAACAGAAGCAGAACACTCTAGGACACGAATCATAGCAAGATCCTCTATGACCTACCTCCTTGAGTAATGGAAATAAAAACAATTGGGAGCTAATTAAACTTAAAAGCTTTTACAAAGCAAACTATAAACAAGATGAAAAGACAATTCTCAAAATGGGAGAAAATAATAGCAAATGAAACAAGTGACAAAAACAAACAACCCTATCAAAAAGTGGGAAAAAAAGACCTAAACAGACATTTCTCCAAAGAAGACATACAGATGGCTAATAACCACATGAAAAGATGCTCAACATTGCTCATTATTAAAGAAATGCAAATCAAAACTACAATGAGCTATCACCTCACACTGGTCAGAATGGCTATCATCAAAAATCTATAAACAATAAATGCTGGAAAGGGTATGGAGAAAAGGGAACTCTCTTGCACTCTTGGTGGGAATGTAAATTGATAAAGCCACTATAGAAAACAGTATGGAATTCCTTAAAACACTAGGAATAAAACCACCATATGGCCCAGCAATCCCACTACTAGGCATATACCCTGAGAAAATCAAAATTGAAAAAAACACATGTACCCAAATGTTCATTGCAGCTCTATTTACAATAGCTAGGATGTGGAAGCAACCTGGATGTCCACTGACAGATGAATGGCTAAAGAGGCTGTAGTACATATACAAAATGGAATATTACTTAGACATAAAAAGGAATGCATCTGAGTCAGTCCTAATGAGCCGGATGAACCTAAAGCCTGTTATACAGAGTGAAATAAGTCAGAAAGGGAAAAAAATTATTGCATACTAACGCATACATATGGAGTCTAGAAAGATGGTACTGAGGAACCTATCTGCAGGGCAGCAGTGGAGACATAGACACAGAGAATGGACTTATGGACATGGGTGGGGGAGGGGAGGAGAAGGTGGGATGTATGGAGAGAGTAACATGGAAACATACATTATTACCATATGTAAAATAGATGGCCAATGGGAATTTGCTGTATGATTCAGGGAATTCAAACTGGGGCTTGGTAACAACCTAGAGGGTTGGGATGGGAAGGGAAGTGGGAGGGATGTTCACGTGGGAGGGGATATGGGTAAACTTATGGCTGGTTCATACTGATGTTTGGTAGAAACCAATACAATACTGTAAAGCAATTATCCTTCAGTTACAAATAAATAAATTTAATAAAATAATAAAGAATTCACCTGTCAATGTAGGAGATGTCTGTTTGATCCCTGGCTTGGGAAGATTCCCTGGAATAGAAAATGGCAACTCACTCCAATATTCTTACCTGGAAAATCCCATGGACAGAGGAGCCTGGTGGCCTACAGTTCACAGGCTCACAAAGAGTCAGACAGGACTGAGCACACAAAGTTAATACCATGTTATAATTTTGAAGTTGCTAAGAGAGTGGATCTTAACTCATTGGGCAGAGACATATTAATGTGTCTTTTGTTATCTGAATGTTACTGACCAGTGTTTGAATATTCACTTACATAACAATTTGCCTGCCACAGGCGTTAGTCTCTACAAAAATCACCTGGTCAATAACGTGTTAAATTTACCAACCAAAAAAAAAAAAAAATAACTATGTGTGTGTGGTGATAGATCATCTAGAATTACTGTGATATATATTTCTCAATATATACAAGTATCAACCACATTGTTCACTTAAAACTCACAGAATGTCATGTGTCAATTTTATAATAAACCTGGAAAAAGATGGGTAAAAAAGGAAAAGCATCATTCAGGAGGTAACAGCATAGAGGGACCACTTTACTTGATTCAGAGCTTTATTAATTATGTGAACATTTCTTTTATTGCTAAATAATATGGCAAATTTCTTCCTAGGCTCTTTGGCAGAAGGAGAATATGAGTTTTAGATCTGTGGGTTCTGAGGATTACAACATGGGAAGCATGTTTCAAACTATCACAGAGTCAAGAGTGTAAGTAATAGGCATCAGGAGCTGATGCTTAGAGATAAGGGATCAGTGGAACAATGAAAGCCATGAATGAGTTAAAGAGAGAAGCTGCATTTTGGATAAAAAATGCAAATAATAATAGTTACTATCAAGGCTGAACTTAATTGTGGTAAGATCAAGTATATTATCTAAAGAGTACAAACACATTTATATAGCTATGAAGAAACAGGCAACAAAACCAACCCAAAATCAAGAAAACACTTTCGGCAATCTTATCACACAAAGGTTTCAAATTTTTTCATTTGTAATGATATTCGTAGTTCTCTATGAAGTTTAATTTAAAAAATGATACAAAACAGTATTTTTGAAATTGGAGATTATCTAAATATATATATGGAAGTGAACATGTATGGAGGTGTTTTGTATATATATACACACCTTCTTCAATATCACAACATATATTATTCATATATATATATATCATTGTGATATGTGTATATATGTATGATTCTATAATTTCCACTCATATTTCAGAGAAGATTAAGGTATATGAATCAATAGCTGTGTGTCATTTCTGTTACTTTAAAGTCTCTTTGATTTTCAGGTCTTTGGAAAATACATCACACATTCACCTGTTCAGAATAAAAACAACCCATACATTCCACAGTGAAGAAAGAGTGTCAAGAGAAGCATTGTCAGAGATTTTGGATATTTCTTACCATATGAGGAGTTAAGTAAAGTCGAGTGAATGTGGAAGCTTTCATGAAATTCATATATTTTATTAATATAATTGAAATTGCTTTATGATTTGGGAACTTACTGATAAAGCTTTAATAAACTATATTTAGTTACATATTGAATAAGTCATTTTCATCAAAGTCACCCTGCTCTTTTATTGTACTTACAAAGCTTTATTACAATAATAACATTTGTAATCTTTATTCATTGTTTAATATTGTTTGTTCCTTACTTAACTGTAAACTCCAGGAATGCAGGAACGATATTTTTTAGTTTATCATTGTAAACCTAGGAAAATATCCAGTACTTAATAGCTGATGAATAAATTTATGAATTTAAAAGATTTAAACTTGGTAATCGCTTTGAAAACCTAGGATGTATAGTTATCATTCTTACATGTCAAAGTGAAATTCATTGAATACTTTTGGAAAGTTCTATGCAATAACATTGCTTACATTCCCTGAGGTGTCAATTGCCAAACAAAAGGTCTTGTTGCCTGAATACTATGACCTAAAATTTCATATTCAAAGGAAGTAAACTCTGTCAATCTTTTTCAAAATCCAGTTAATGCTAAGTCTGGGGTGACACATTCAACCTCAAAATTTTAGCAACTTGGTTCTGGGTAAGCTGTTTAAAATACTTTCAATAAATAACAAAGCTGGAAAGGGTGTGAAGAAAAGGGAACCCTTCTACATTGTTAGTGGGGGTGTAAGTTGGTGCAGCCACTACTGGAAACAGCATGGAGACTCCTCAGAAAACCAAAAATAGAATTAGCATATGATCTAGCATCCCTACTCCTGGGCATATACCTAGACAAAACTATAATTCAAAAAGATACATATATGTACCCTATGTTCATAGTGGGACTGTTTATACTAGTGAAAACATGGAGACAACCTAAATATCCATTTACAGGTGAATAAATAAGGAAGATGTAGTACATATATACAATGGAATACTACTCAGCCATAAAAAGAACAAAATAATGCCATTTGCAGCAACAGGGATGCAACTAGAGATTATTATACTACGTTAAATAAGTCAAGACAAATACCATATGGTATCGCTTGTACATAGAATCTAAAATTTGACACAAATGAACATATCTACAAAACAGAAACAGATTCAGATGTAGAGATCAGACTTGTGGTTGTCAGGGGAGAGGTGGGGAAGGAGAGTGATCTGGGAATTTGGGGTTGTTTGATGTAAACTACTGCATTTAGATAGCATATTAAAAAGCAGAGACATTACTTTGCCAACAAAGGTCCATCTACCCAAGGCTATGGTTTTTCCAGTAGTCATGTATGGATGTGAGAGTTGGACTGTGAAGAAAGCTGTGTGCCGAAGAATTGATGCTTTTCAACTGTGGTGTTGGAGAAGACTCTTGAGAGTCCCTTGGACTGCAAGGAAATCCAAACAGTCCATCCTAAAGGAGATCAATCCTGGGTGTTCATTGGAAGGACTGATGCCGAAGCTGAAACTTCAATACTTTGGCCACCTCATAGGGAGAATTAACTCATTGGAAAAGACCCTGATGCTGGGAGGGATTGGGGGCAGGAGGAAAAGGGGATGACAGAGGATGAGATGGCTGAATGGCATCACCGACTTGATGGACATGAGTTTGGGTAAACTCTGGGAGTTGGTGATGGACAGGGAGGCCTGGCGTGCTGTGATTCATGGGGTTGCAGAGTCGGACACAACTGAGCAACTGAACTGAACTTACCTGCATTTAGAGTGGATAAAGAGCAAGATCCTACCTACCTGGGGAATTATATCCAACTCAGGGTAAACCATGATGGAAAAACAATATTTAAAGAAGAATATATGTGTAAAACTGAGTTACTGTCCTGTACAGCAGAAAGTGGCACAACACTATGCCAATCAACCATACTTCAATGAAAAAAAAGAAAATATTTTTTTGCCATAATTATTATTCAAATATTAATACATTTTTATTTTTTTTCTTCATAGCTACTACCGGTGCCTGTTACATGATTGGCTAGTGGTTAAAAACGATTGGCACATGTGAGCGCCCCACCCCTCACTGGCCCACTTCCCAACAGCCCTTAGTAAAGGTGATATATAAAACATGATGTTTATCCTCAAGATTCCTTAAATACCCATACATTCATCTGAAATACTTCTAGTCCTATAACTCCAGGTACTTCTGGTGGCTGAAGATCTTGGGATGTGGGACCATTGCCCAACCTAGAGCAGGTTTTCCAGCTTAGAGTCATTCCCCTCTCCACCGACATTCTTCTTGTTGAAGTGCAATTTGTGGCCTTTTCAGAAATATTTGGCAATTTCTTGTCAGTGTTATCTTGGGAAAATTTTTCTAAAGTGTGAAAATGGGGAGGGGGAATGATTGCAAGTCCTTTTAGTATCATGTTACAAGAGTGCTTCTCCAATTTAAATACACACCTAAATAACCTGGTGATACTTTTTAAAATGCAAATCCTGACCCCATGCACCTGGAGTGGGGACCCAGATTTTGGAATGCTGCTTGACAATGCTATCATTTTTGAACAGCAATGTTTCAGGACAAATTGTTGAAAGCCCTTGTAAAAGGCCACGCCAATTTCTAGGGTGGTGGTTCTCAAACTTGGTTGCACATTAGAACTGCTCAAGGAGGTTTTAAAAAATCCTGTTGCTCAGGCCTTACTCAGTTTCCAAGTAGATGGGAATATTGGGGGATAAGACCTTATCATCAGTATTTTTTAAAATTCCCTAGCTGTTTCTAATATATTCTAAGGGAATATAACTTTGCTTACACAGCTGATTAGGGCCATTTTACAGTTCTGTAAAACTGCTAAGCTGAGATGGTTTCATTGCCCTGTAGGACTTTAACTAATTTTGTATCTAATTTGGTACTTTATTTCAGCTTTTTTTCTCCCCTACTGACTAAAAAAATTCTAATTTCTCAAATTTTATTTTGTAATCTTGCTAGCTTTCTCTTTAATGAGTTAAGTAAAACTTTGACACACAATGCTTCGATGGTTTTCCTCTATTTGATCCAGTCTATTATCCTAATTTCTCAGCCAGTAGCTACATTTTCTCTTTTGTTTGAGCAGGAGCCAACCTTTTTTGGAAGTTGCTAATGAACACATTATAAATTCATATGGTATTTTGGGGTCTCCAACACCTCCTACCATTCTTGGTACAACACTAATCAAACCAACAATTCATTGCTAGTCTAGTCATTATTGACAAACTTGATATTAAAGTACATTTTTGGAAATCAGTTTACACTGTGACCTGTGCCAATTCACTATCATTTGGGAGATCATTCCCTCTATTATTTACAAGAGAAATGCCACAGCATAGCTGTCAGCTGGCTTGGACCTGGAGCTCTTTTCCTACAGTGGGAGTGAGTTGGCTCTAGTTCACCTGCATTTCCCCTGCAACTTCCCCTCATGACTGATGGCTCCCATTTGCAGGATGTCAGGCCAGGGTTTGAGGGACTGCCTGTAGCAAAGTAAATTGGCCCGCTTAGGGATCAAACCTGTGAACTTGGCTTCATTAGCACAGTAATCTTAGCAGAGGCATGAACCTGCCACTCTATCAGCTGATTGATTTCACTGAAAGTTATGATGAAATTGTTCTGCATCTCAGCTAAAGAAACACTGTGTTAGAGATGCCTAAAGATTAATATACTTTTGGCGTAAAAAATGTAAAATGTTAGACTGATGGAAAATAATTAAAATTATATTTACATATTTTGAAAAGTCTCACACAAGTAAGGGCATCTATTCTGAGCTTATAACATATCTTCTCTTTAGTCTTCACCTTTAATATGATCTTCTAATTAAAAAAAATAAAGTATGTTTTACCAACACAGCTATATTTATTGCCAATTTTTATAATATACAATAAATATTATGAGAGACTGTAAAGACATACCTCAGATGTAAATCTTTCTCTTCAATTTTCTCCTCTTGTAAACGATTCACTTATTCTGAAGATTACATTTTTTGATTAATTGTGAATAAGAAAAATGTTTTCTAGTTTGAGACTCTCTGGCTTCATATGGTCCAGTCATTGAATGTCTTCCATTAGGGCAAGTAACCTTTTTGGATATCTATGATTATAGGAATTAACTGGGAATCATTTCTAGTCAAATCTGTTGAGTGAGGTATAGATTTATGTTGTCTTAATTAACTGTGGATATAACATGTGACTTGATAAAAAATAAAAATGCTTTTCTAAAGTGGATTATAAACTAGTCTTGAAGGCTCTTTCCAAAAGGGAATTTCAAAATATTTTAAGATAATGCAAAAGTTAATGAAATAAGTAAAACCTGTCATGGTGCATATGATGAAAGGCATTATTTATCTTGATATTAACTTTCTGAAAATATTTATATTTTGTTCAGTTTTGTTTTTGATTCACTACACATAGATACAATATTTCAGTACTTTTAAAAAGTATTGATGTGACTGATTTAAATTTTTTTTGCCTTAATTGATTATTTTTGGAAAAACAAGAAGTTCACATACTAAATCTCAAAGGGAAATAAAGGGGAGGACAGAAAGATGATGTTTTATAATACTTGAATAATTGTGATTTGTTTTTTGTAGCAAATGCTTATGATCAGTGAGTTCAAACATTTAACTTTATAATGAAATTTTAGCTATAAGTTATTAATCAAATGGTTAGTGTCAGTGTCTTTTGGAATTAAAATTATTGTTCATATATAATGAACTATTTGACAAAGAACTTGTCAATTTATATTTTACCAAGCAGGGGAAATAATTGTGTTTTTCAAAATATTGACTGCTACCAATGAAGTCTAATGTAATTAATTAGATAAAATATTTCATAGAGAATAAAGATCAAAACTGCCAGCAGTTTGAAAAGCTCTTCCTTACTTTCTCCTACTCTCACCCTTCCTTTTCTTGGTAATGGTATTCCTTACTTCTTCTGAGAAAAAATGTGTCAATCACTTCAGTCAGTGGCATTTGGGGGCAGATCTGGCCATAATTATCTGTCCGATCAGAATACTCTATGAATACCATCTATAATAATTGGTTCAGGGATGGATCTGTAATGGAAACTGAGTCAGTAAGAGAATTTCTGCTGGACATTTTAGTCATGAGGTCTTCTGCATCTGTAGTGGCCAAGAAATAAAATCATAAAGCTGCTGGTTGGCCTTCTTTGTTACTAACTGGGAGAGCCAGGATGAGAAAAATGACACCACCAGAAAAAGCAGGCTAAGAGAAGGAGAGAAAGATTACTGATGCCTCTCTTGTACACTTGGATGCAATCCTACCAATGGGTGCCTTAGCCCTGCCTTTTCACTGAAGAAGCAATACCAGGGACTTCCCTGGTGATCCAGTAGTCAGAGACTCCATGCTCCAAAGGTAGGCACAGAGGGTCTCGGTTCAGTCCTTGGACAGGGGAGTAGATCCTGCACTCTGCAACTAAAAGCCCATATGCTCCAGCTAAAAAAGATTTCACATCCACCCCTAAGACCCCCAGGGCAGCTAAACAAATAAATGAGTAAGTAGTGCCTTCTTTTTTTTGACTTAAGTACTTTGACGTGGGCTGCTGTCACTGGCAAACAGAATCCTGGATGTTAAGAAGTATTGATAGATGAAAAAATCATGACTGATTTCCTGGTCATCTTATTATATATTTTTAAATTAAGTACTCAAGAATTGAAGTTCCTGCATACATTTTGATAATGGGGAAAAAAAATCCTGAATGAACAGCAAAACAGTGAATGCTATAGAAGACTAATTCATTTACTTTTCAATCAACAACATTCACTAATTGCATCTGATAAAGCTAGAAAGGAAATAACAGCAGTTTTTATAATGCTAATTAGATACAAACAAAAAATATATACAAGGAGATTCACACAGTCAAGACAAAGATGTATTTTAGAATACTTCTACTGGAGCTTGGAAGCTATAGCAAATGATCACTATGACCCTTCTTAAATATGAAGGTCTGTGATTTTTATTCTAAATGGTAGACAAAAGCAACTATGTTAAAATATATAAGTAAATTTAAATGAGATAAGTGATTAGAGCTTTGTGAAACAGAAGCAAGTATAAAATATGATAAGCATTCATTTAGATTTGGAAGAAGGGTATTGACTTATTAGAAAAATTATATTTTTCTTCCATATTATTTTTATTTTATATATAATTATTATAGCATCAACTTTCATGGATTAATATGACCTTAATATCTAGTATCACAAATATTATTGTTTAATAATTGTTATATACTTTCATTTAAGACTTCCTAAGACTTTNTATATTTTTCTTCCATATTATTTTTATTTTATATATAATTATTATAGCATCAACTTTCATGGATTAATATGACCTTAATATCTAGTATCACAAATATTATTGTTTAATAATTGTTATATACTTTCATTTAAGACTTCCTAAGACTTTTCTACCTCTTTTAACAGCAGATATAAGCTATTATATATATATATTGAATTCATCAAAAAGTTTGTTTGGATTTTCCATGTTACACACACACAAAAATGCACTTTTTGGCCCAAGGTCATACTGTATAGAACAGGGAACTATATACAATATCCTATGATAGACCACAATGGAAAAGAATATTTAAAAAAGAATGTGTGTATATATGTGTGTGTGTGTGTGTGTGCACATGCTAAGTAACTTCAGTCTTGTCTGACTCTTTGTGATCCTATGAACTGTAGCCCACCAGGCTCTCGTCTATGGAATTCTCCAGGCAAGGATCTTCCTGATCCAGGGATTGAACCTGTGTCTCATGTCTCCTGCATTGGCAGGTGGGTTCTTTACCACTAGCACCACCTGGGAAGCCCATATAGGCAACATTAAACCACTTTGCTACACAATATAAGTTAACTCGTTATAATCAACTATGTGTGTGTACTAGGTTGTTTAGTCATGTTTTACTCTGTGACCCTAGCTCAACCGGCTCCTTGATCCAAGGCATTCTCCCAGCAAGAATACTGGAGTGGGTTGCCATTTCCTTCTCCATGGCATCTTTCAAACAGGAATTGAATCCGAGTCTCTTATGTCTCCTGTATTGGCAGGCAGTTTCTTTACCACTAGCACCACCTGGGAAGTCCTGTTATAATTAACTGTTCTTCAATAAAAAAGCCTTTCTAGAATATTGCTATGTTAATTTGGCTTCACAGGGAAGACTGTTGAGCTTCAAAATATAAGACAGCTTGGTTAAATATGAGATACAGACATATGCATGGAAATAAAAATTGGAGAAAAAAGTAAAAAACATTTACAGCACTGGTTCTTAAATATGGGTTCACTTTAGAACCATGCAAAAAGCTTTTTATAAACATACAACTCAAGATGCTACCCCAACTCCTCTTCAATCGATCTGGAATGTGTTCCAGGCTTCTTTATGTAAAACCTCATCAATGATTCTAATGAAAAACATTGTTTGACAATAGATGGACTAGAGATAACAGATTAACTTAGGTTAACCCTTTTTATCCACACAAGTACTAAATGTGTATGTATAATGCCCCAATGTATCCTTTATGTAGTATATGCAAAAGAGTGTCCTATGGTCATATACATGCATTCTGATGCTGCTGCTACTGCTCAGTTGCTTCAGTCGTGTCCGACTCTGTGTGACCCATAGACGGCAGCCCACCAGGCTCCCCCGTCCCTGAGATTCTCCAGGCAAGAACACTGGAGTGGGGTGCCATTCCTCCTCCAATGCAAGAAAGTGAAAATGAAAGTGAAGTTGCTCAGTCGTGTCTGACTCNGACGGCAGCCCACCAGGCTCCCCCGTCCCTGAGATTCTCCAGGCAAGAACACTGGAGTGGGGTGCCATTCCTCCTCCAATGCAAGAAAGTGAAAATGAAAGTGAAGTTGCTCAGTCGTGTCTGACTCTTAGTGACCCCAGGGACTGCAGCCTACCAGGCTCCTCCGTCCATGGGATTTGCCAGACAAGGATACTGGAATGGGTTGCCATTGCCTTTTCTGATATACATACTAGTGCAGTATAACCAGAGCAAACATAAAAAGCAGCTTAATAGCTTAATCCTATGCATTTCAAACCTGACTATGAAACCCTTTAGCTATGTGATATACCCATTATTATCCTACTGATTAATAACTAGTTTCCACAGAAACACAGATGAACAGAAATTTAAGTTAGGGGCTCTCAAATATAACTGTTGATTTCCAAATTAAGGTATTTTCCATTAACCACTTTTCACCTAACAACTTGATCATTAACTCTAGGGTCAAGGTAATTTGCAATATATTTTAAGTGCTTTTGTTTTCCATAAGAATATACTTTTGGACTGGGCACTAAAATGTGATCTTCAGTGTCAAAATGGCTAGCGAGACATTGAAGAAAAGAAAGATTACAGTTGCTTTTCCCAACTTTTAGCTAACTGAATTCAGGGGATGAAAAAACATTTTCCCTAAAGAACATACAGGTAGAACTCATAGGTTTCAGAAATGAATGAGAAGGGTAACTTTTTTTGTTATTGTTACTAGTTTTAATTTACAACTACCATTTCTGTTGTACTAGAGCTTGTGATTTACTTACTAGATTAGAAATACCTGACTTTTGAAGAGACATGTATTGTGAAGGATCATAACTCATGGTTCTAAAGTGTCAAGAAGATGATATAAAAATGGGTTAGATTCTAACACTCCCTAGACGGCAAAGATCTCGCTACTTTCTGCCAGCAGTACCTCCTTCCTCTCTCATCCTTGATGCAGTCTTACGTAGAGTTTCAAAGCAAAAGCTTTTGAACTTTCTGCCATGGTCAGAAGGTTTCATGTGGGTTGCTTCTGTACGTACATCTCTGGGTCTTCTTGGGCTGTGCTTGTTTTTTTGTATGTGACTTCTACTTTCACACAGATGTTTGAAGCTTACAGTTTTCTGGGTGCCTGTGAATCAAGGCGACGCTCTATTTCCTGCTGTCCTACAACTTCCATAAAAGAAGTATAACTTCAAAGCACTCTTCCCAGAGTATATAGTTCTTCCTTTGAGGAAATGAAACTTTCTGGTGTCTGATCAGTTGCTATTATGGTTTTTTGAATTGTGTATCTTTGCAACCCAGATACTATTAAACAGGGCTTATTTACAAAACCTCCAAGAAACAGACCTTCAAATGCTTAGTATTGTTAGCAGTATTATAAAATGATGAAAGCATGGCTACATCTGGTAATAATACTGTTTACTAATTCAGTTTGTATGGTATTGTGGTAGTATATTTCCCAACTGTTCACTTTGAAGCTATTACTTTTTATTAACGTCTGGCTGTTCATTAATGGGACAGACTAAGCTAGTGTTGTAATATTCTTACTTCTGCTTTTTCCAAGTCCAACCTAGATTGTTTATATCAAAGCAGTATTCACCTTTGATTCATCATGCCTTGAAATAGCTTCATATTCCCTCTCTCCATATTTATATATGTGCACACATAAATTTATACCACACATACATTCTGTTTAAAATCCTACCTATAGCAAAAATAACTGGCTAAAATAATACAAAAAGCCCCCTCCAGGATATTTCCAGGTTTCTTAGAGCATTCTGAAGGTTTCTTTCTGTATCTTTATTGCTTTCAAAGTCTGATTTTCCTGAAATATTTTCTATCACTGAATGCCCCCCATGCATAAGAACTGTGAACCATGATCTCTAATTTAGCACCATTTTCTTATCTATACATTATTGTTTACATTAAGCGTTGTATCTCTGGCTATTTTAATGGGGAGGTATTAACTTTCACCAGTGGCTTGCATTAGATGGCAGTGAGAAAGAACATGGCAACAGAATGCCCCTAAATTAATCTGCCAGTTTGACCCGGTAACCGACATGCATGCTAAAACACTGATGTGAATTGAAAATAAAATAACTGCACTTGACAGATATAATAGTTTAAGTGATTTCAAATTAACCACATCCCACTGACCACAAGCGAAGAATGTGTGCTTTCCCTTGCAATGAAACGTGCTCTAGGGGCTCATTATACAGAGTGAAGTAAGTAAATCCCAGAGAAGAGTAATTGATGCTGGGAAAGAGTGACAGCTACTTAACGATTCTTAAACTTATGCATAAAGATATCACAAGCACTTCATATATTATTTTTCTCGCTTTACTTTTGTAACCTTATAAGTTTAAAACTGGATTGTGTAGTCATTTTAAAACATGATCTAGCTCTTCAGAAAAATTAATCACAACAGAGATGCATCAACAGTTTCAACAAAACAGCAAATCAATGACTTTTACATGAAAGAAAATCTAAATGTTATCACAACCTTAATTCTCTATTCCTTTAAGAACTCATGTAATAATTGTCAGAATTGTTAATCCTTTGTTTTTATAAAGAGCACAAAAATCTTATTTCCTGCATCTACTGTTGTGTACATTTTGCTTCTCTTTTTAAGGTATTAAAATATTGTTGTTAAAATTTTTTTTTTTGAAGAAACAGAAATGTTAAAATACTTAAAAATTAAAACTAAAATAAGATACTTTTTTTCTTCCCAAGAAATTTGGCTGACATCAAGTTCATGCTGAGGAACAGGTGAGTAGCTGAACAAACAAAGCCTTTGGTCCTCTGTTTTATCTAATGTGAATATAGTTGGCAGTAGAATTTCTATTTAGAGAATGAAGTTAGCAAAGCCATTTGGTTTNATTTGGCTGACATCAAGTTCATGCTGAGGAACAGGTGAGTAGCTGAACAAACAAAGCCTTTGGTCCTCTGTTTTATCTAATGTGAATATAGTTGGCAGTAGAATTTCTATTTAGAGAATGAAGTTAGCAAAGCCATTTGGTTTATTCAAATCAGGTAAGATTTCTCAGAGCTTATGATTTACCACTCATTTCTAAAATATAAATATTTTTTAATTGACTATGAAGAAATGGCTCAGCAAAATTTGCCCTTAATGAACATGGAATGTAAGAGACACTAATATATAATTTTTATTTGATTGCATGGTCCCTGACAATTGACTTTCAGGCACTTTAGGTTAATGTTCAAATTTATCTGCTCTCATCAGGCTATTAGAATAGCATATGAGGGACTCTGACTTTTCTTTCCCTCTTTCATTCAATAAGTAGTACTTGGCTCTTTCACTAGTAATTTGCTAGCTTCTCTGCTAGATGTTTGATAAAAAGATATACAAAAATATTTCCTTCAGCCCTGAGGAGAAAAATCCCACTGGTGAACCAGTGAAAAGTGCTATATTACATAAATGCTCCCACAAGTGTTGGGAACCTAGAGCATGATATAACAGTGAATTCTGGAATAACTGGCTTGTGGAAGAGTGTAGGCTCAGATGAGTGATCTAGGAGTGGAGAGTATGTGGGAACATCCTGGAGAGAGGAACTGGGATCTGCAAAGGCATAGAGATAGCAAAGAATATAACCCACTTGGAAAATTGTAAATTCTTGGGTAGTATACTCAGTGGGCTTTATGCAGGTAAGGTCAGAAAGAGGCAAGATGAAGAATATGAAGCTACTTAAAAATGTTTTGCTAAGGAATTTCAATGCATATATTCATTCATTCATATTTCAACAAATATGTCATGCATTGGGTCTGGCACTGGAGACACAATGGCAAACAAAGATATGGGTACCATATTCAAGTTGTTGATTATCATTAGGAAGGGTTTGATCCTTCCCAGTGTTGGGAAGATCCCCTAAAGTAGGAAATGGCAACCCACTTCATTATTCTTGCCGGAAAAGTCTCATGGACAGAAGAGTCTGGTGGGCTATAGTCCAAAGGGTCACAAAGAGTCAGATATGACAGAGTGACTGAAAACACATCTTTAGGAAAGGCAGATAATATACATACCTTTGCAGGGAAATTTCAAGGTGTACTATGAATACATGGTCTGAACATCCCAGATCACTCAGGGGATTATGGAAAATTTCCACAGGAAATTAACATACAAGGAGAGATCTGAAATCTACACGAGGATTAGTCCAATGAATGGGAATAAACAGCGGGAAGAATTTTCTAGAAAGAAGGAACAGCACATGAGATGCCTTGGAGACAAGCAGGCGTAGTACATGCTCAGGGAACTGAAATAAATTCTGTATGGCTGATACTTAGGAGATGAGTGGAGGAGACAAATGTGAGAGGTAAACTTGGAACAGTAAGCAGGGATTAGGCCATATCCATAACATGTTAGTGTGATATGGAGTTTGAACTTTTCCTTATCACAGGGAGGAGTGTAGAAAGTTGTTAGGTTAGGTTATGGCCAATTTAAGTTTGCACTTATGAAATCCCTTTAAGGCAGCATTACTTATTGCAAGGGCCAAATGAGGCAGAAAGAACAATTGGTACTTACACTAGTATTATCTAGTTAAGAGGTGACAGAAGCCTTCTTGATTGACAGAAGTATAATGATGAAAATGGAGAAAAATGAACAGAATATTACAATGGATGAAGAATTGGCTGATTTTAGTCGATGTCTATTGCAAATGATAAAAATGAGTCATGAATTATACTCAGGATTCTGATTTAGGGAACTGGGAAAGTAATTGTGACATTGACTTAGGTGGCAAAAGAAAAGTTGTAGGCACTCAGATGAACAAGGAGTTTAGATTTTGATTTGGTAAGAATGAGGTAGCTAGAAACTTATAAGTGTAAATATCCAGTAGCATTGGGATATGTGAATCTGAAACTTTGGAGAGGCTTCTAAAATAGGGAAGAGAGTTGAAAGCACAATGGTGATGACAGTGGAAGGTGAAAGAGAATAACATTGTTCATGGAACTGGATTAGGATCAAAGATGAAAGAACACCAAAGTTTAATTAGAGGAAATAGAGGGGCCTGTGAAGGAAACAGTTTCAGCCAGAGAGAGGATGAGGATCAAGAGGACAGTCTTACAGGCCTAGAGGAAGAGAGAATTTTAACGGCATCAAATGCTACCGAAAAGACTGAAAAGGAACACAGGAATGACCTATGATAATCTTGGGGAAAACAATTTCTATTATGAAGTGACAGAGTTCTAGAAAGGGAATAGTAAATAAAAAGGCTTTGAACAAGCAGACATAGTGCATGCTTGGGAAACTGCAGTGCTTACAGGATGACTCAAGGAGACCAGTGTGAACAGTTAAACCTGGGACAACACCCAGAGAGGAGAAAGGTGATGAGTGTGTGTGGAGTGACAGAAGACTACAAAGAAAACTTTCAAAAAGCTGTGCTACAGAAAAGGAGGAAAGAGCAGGTGTTCAATATCCATCAGCAACATTTTAGAATTTTTTTTTAAGATGAGAGAGGCTTAAACATGTTAAATATTCATGGGAAGGAGCCAGTAGAGAAGTAAAGGTTGAAGATGAAGGGTTGACCTGTAAAGGTATGGTTGCTGCTGGAGACATGGGATGTGAGGCCCACTGAAGTAAAGCACATGTGCATGCTATTAGAATGGAAACGAGAGGCTCACAACAAGAAACAGCATGATTGTGGTCCCTCCCATTTGGAAGGTTCAAGCAGAGGTATTATCTCTAGGTTTAACTGGGTGGGAGTCAAATATGGGTAGATTTCAGAACAGAACTATTATTTCATAAGTAGTGTAAAAGTGATGTTAAGAGGTAGAAAATTATTTTCCCCATCAGCCTCATGTAGACTGATCTAGGTAGCCTCTGGAAAAGAAAATACTGATTATTGTATGAAGTTATAATAGTCATCAGGTACTTTAAGAAATAATATGGCCAGAGCAGTGGTGTATGAGCAAAGATATCAGTTTCCCTATGTCCAAGAAGAATAGAAGTCACTCTTTCCCCCTTGTTAAGGGGATAAGAAGCTGGGGGTGAAGATTCCTTTTGCAACCACTTGAAACTGATGCAGAAACCTGTGATACCCAAGAAATGATGGAGACTTATATTTCAATTTCTTTTAAGGAGCTACATTGTCCAGATTGGAACGGAGGACTTATCGCACTGTAGAAATAAGAAAATAATGGATTGAGGGAGAGTTAAATGCTGAAGAAGTATTCACATAGGGTTACTTTCTAAAGGCTTAAACCCCATGGCAATCTGTAACATAAACAAATGGATTAGCTAAACAAATGTACAATTCCTAAACAAAAGCAAAACAGTATTGTATGAGGACTAAGTCTCCAATTCTACCATTTATTTGTTCTGTAGATGGCTGAGGTAACATTCAACACACTAGTTGGTACACCACTTCCCTACCTTAACCATGATGATCTGGAGTATACTTAATCTTCATTGTGGAAGACTAGAAGAGAAATCAGTTCAGTTCAATTGCTGTTGTGTCTGACTTTTTGCAACCCCATGGACTGCAGCATATCAGGCTTCCCTGTCCATCACCAGCTCTTGGAGCTTGCTCAAACTCATGTCCATCGAGTCGGTGATGCCATCCAACCATCTCATCCTTTTGTCATCCCCTGCCTTCAACCTTTCCCAGCATCAAGGTCTTTTCCAATGAGTCAGTTCTTCGCATCAGGTGGCCAGAGAATTGGAGCTTCAGCTTCAGCATCAGTCCTTCCAATGAATAATTAGGATTGATTTCCTTTAGGATGGACTGGTTGGATCTCCTTGCAGTCCAAAGGACTCTCAAGAGTCTTCTCCAACACCACAGCTCAACTTTATTTATGGTCCATCTCTCACGTCTATACATGACTACTAGAAAAACCATAGCTTTGACTATACGTACCTTTGTTGGCAAAGTAATGTTTTTGCTTTATAATATGTTGTCTAGGTGTGTCATAACTTTTCCCTACCAATATAGCTCAAGCACCTTAAAAGCCAATAATTTAATTTTCATCCCTATTGGAAAATTCTTATTGGGGAGTAGAATACAATAATTTGGTTAAATAAGTGATAAAGTCATGGTAGTAGCAATATATATTTCAGTTTTTTAACTTTTTATTTTATATTGGAGTTTAGCAATTAACTTTTGTGATAGTTTCAGATGTACAGCAAATTGATTTAGTTATACACAATGGCAACCCACTCCAGTACTCTTGCCTGGAAAATCCTATGTACGGAGGAACCTAGTAGGCTGTGGTCCATCGGGTCGCTGAGGGTCGGACACGACTGAGCAACTTCGCTTTCACTTTTCACTTTCATGCATTGGAGAAGGAAATGGCAACCCACTCCAGTGTTCTTGCCTGGAGAATCCCATGGATAGGGGCGCCTGCTGGGCTGCCGTCTATGGGGTCGCACAGAGTTGGACATGACTGAAGTGACTTAGCAGCAGCATACATATATGGGTGTGTTATTTTTATTTGGTAATAGAAGATTGTGTTAGGTATAGGTAATTGTAACTCTTTAGTTCTTCCGCCATATACTAATTTGTGTAACTTCCCCTAGAACTTTTGAGATAACTATCATGATTCATGTGTTATAAATGAGGAAACTGGGGGACGGACAGGCTAGGCAACTTGCCAAAGTATCACAACTCAGAAATGATAACACCAGAAGTTAGGCCTAGGAATGCTATTTCCAAAGTCCATGCATTTAACCAATATAGACAAATTACTTTTAGGCATTTGTTCCCTAATGAGATTATACTGGAAATAACATTAAGAACACTATAGAAAAAAACTTGGATTCTGGCCATGAGGAAGTGATATGTATCAGACTTATCCTCCTGTATATAACAAGTACAAAAGGAGATAATACATGTATTCTGGCCAATAGATATGAAGTAACTATTTTTAGCCATTGGACAGACACTGCAGAGATCCTTGAGAAAAGGGAAGTATATGAAGTGAACACCATATTTATGCTGTCTTTCTTCTGGGAGCTTTCTTCATAACATGGCATAGGAAAATAAGATGAATGAATGCTTAGTCACTCAGTCGTGTCTGACTCTTTGCGACCCCATGGACTGCAGCCTGCTAGGGTCTACTGTCCATTGGGATTTTCCAGGCAAAAATACTGTATTGAGTTGTCATGCCCTCTCCAAGGGATCTTCCTAACCCAGGGATCAAACCCAGGTCCCACATCGCAGGCAGATTCTTCTCTGTCTGTGCCACCAGGGAAGCCCACAGAAAAGTAGACCCGAATACAAATCTTCAGTTTCCATTGGGATAGGACACAGTGATTGGATTTAGGGCTGCAGAGGTGGCAGGAATTTGAAGATTAGGTATGCATATACCTGGGGGAAGCTGTACAAAAAGGAGTTCTACAATCTTTATGAAAGTCCCCATTGAGTGTCTGGCTAAAAAGTGAAGCTTTACAGAGAATAGCCATAGGTGGGTTTTGAGCTGAGTAGAGATTCCACAGGTCACCCTGTGCTGGGAATTATTGAAGTTCTGACAAGCCAGACTGAAAAGACTTTTTTGAATATCCTCAATGTACAAGTGATATCCCAGTTGTTTAGTCTCTCAATCCTGTCTGACTCTTTGTGACCCCTTGGACTGTAGCCTGTCAGGCTCCTCTATCCATGGGATTTCCCAGGCAAAAATACTGGAGCAGGTTGCCATTTCCTTCTCCAGGGGATCTTCCTGATCCAGGTATCAAACCTGCTTTTCCTGCATTACAGATAGATTCTTTACTACTGAGCCACCAGGAAACTAGGAATTCCTTAAACAAAACTTAAAACATCAGGCACCCCAACTTTTAAGACCTTCACTTAAAACCTTTTAAGACCTTTTAAGACCTTCACTTGACAAACCCCCAAATCATCTGGCTTTGAAAAGCAACAGAGCTTGTGTTCACAAGACCCAAAATGTTGAAGCCACCTGACAAACTCTTCTTAAAGGGCTCATGCACACACTTACCCAGGGCCAATTGCAGAAGAAGCCATTTGAAAAGTGTCTAGACTTTATAACAAGGAGATTTATTTGTCAGTCTTACAAGTGTAGGCCTGAGGGGCAGGGGTCAGTGATAATTCTTTCTGGGGACAGAGGAGTTGGTGGATACCATTTTTGTACTCTGTGTCTACACTGCTAAAGCTGGAGGATGTCTTTTCATTTTTTCCTTGGTGAGTGCTTTCTTCATGTTCCCCTCTGCCACACTCCACGCACATTCACAGTATCTTCCAGAAGGGAGATTTTACACATGCACGATGTCCTGGATTTTGTGACAGAAGCCCAGGAAATGCATTCTGATAATCTGGATCTGGATGTATGCCTCTGGGTCTGATGGGGCTGTAACAATCAGAGATCAAGTTCTTAGACGGCCATCCCCAGGGCACGACACAGATAGTCAACTAGGACATACCCCCCAGTCTTCCTGAGAAAGAGGCCTATTTATAATACTTGTCCAGGGACTTTGGGACTGAGGGGCAGGCTTTCTGGTCTGGCATACTTGCTCTCAGTGAATCATTGCACTTTCTATGTCCAGCTCACCATCTCCCCAAAAGGAACTTATACCCTGACAGGTGTCTCAATTTTTGCAGCGACTGCCAGGGAATACCTCTACATTGCCTGGCTCTGGTGGCCAGTGGAGTTTACACTCACAGATCTCAGGGGACAATAAAGCATGGAGAAAGAGTTCCTAAATAGCTAAGACCCTCGGGCATAACAAGAGGGAACAGGCTCAGGACCTCAGCCTTTTTGTGAAGAAGCTTATAATCTTCTTAATACAGCAGCAGCCCCTGGCAGGGTTCTAATTAAATACATAGCAAATTTGGAAAACTCAGCAGTGGCCACAGGACTGGAAAAGGTCAGTTTTAATTCCAATTCCAAAGAAAGGCAATGCCAAAGAATGCTCAAACTACAGCACAATTGCACTCAACTCACACGCTAGTAAAGTAATGCTCAAGATTCTCCAAGCCAGGCTTCAGCAATACATGAACCGTGAACTCCCTGATGTTCAAGCTGGTTTTAGGAAAAGGCAGAGGAACCAGAGGTCAAATTGCCAACATCCCCTGTATCATCAAAAAAGCAAGAGAGTTCCAGAAACACATATATTTCTGCTTGATTCACTATGCCAAAGCCTTTGACTGTGTGGATCACAAGAAACTGTGGAAAATTCTGAAGGAGATGGGAATACCAGACCACCTGACCTGCCTCTTGAGAAATCTGTATGCAGGTCAGGAAGCAACAGTTAGAACTGGACATGGAACAACAGACTGGTTCCAAATAGGAAAAGGTATAGGTCAAGGCTGTCTATTGTCATCCTGTTTACTTAACTTCTATGCAGAGTACATCATGAGAAATGCTGGACTGGAAGAAACACAAGCTGAAATCAAGATTGCTGGAAGAAATATCAATAACCTCAGATATGCAGATGACACCACTCTTATGGCAGAAAGTGAAGAGGAGCTAAAAAGCCTCTTGATGAATGAAAGAAGAGAGTGAAAAAGTTGGCTTAAAGCTCAACATTCGGAAAACGAAGATCATGGCATTCGGTCCCATCACTTCATGGGAAATAGATGGG